>JAPYZH010000638.1:0-27142 GCA_030523085.1 Meteorus colon | reverse complement strand
TACAGTAGCTATATGGTATTGTTACCATAAGAGTACGTTTAGTTACTGGAACTGTTTACGAGTAACTATTTAATATACAGTTCCAGTAGCTATATTTTTCTCTCCGTGTAGCTCTTGTTCATCACATGTTTGAGGGTGCGACATGAATCCACACCGCATATAATTTGAACTATTGAACTTCTCCGATTCAATCAAAGGAAAAGATGAGAATGCATATATTTCAATCGTAAAATCATAAGGAAACATCTTTCCCTTCCTAAACTAATGTCGCCTCTACAGACCTATATTCATTTCCGTATCGTGAAAACTCGTATTTATATGGTTTCATGACGTTAAAAGTGACAGCATTCTCAGTCAATTGAATATATGCAGATGATGAGGCCTACACAGCCCGTCATTCATCACCAAATTTGGGGTGATATCGATCAGGTAAGAAATAAAAAAGGGAGAAATAGTGGTGAAAATGTCTTACTCGGGTGCTGCAGAAACGAGAATTAGGAATTATTCATGAAATATACCAATATTTTCACATTTCGAACACTCAATTTCTTCATGGTGGTCCTTGTTCTTATTCAAATTAATTTTCCATTTGAATTGGATATATTCATTCACATTATCGCCGAATTATTTAGACATATCCTGAATTCGAGAAATCATCGAGTTCGCGTTGATCTGAACAAGTTTCATTTCGAATTATATTCCATGACAGCGTTATGCAGCTATGTCGATGCATTATCCCATACAGTGATGATGAAAATCAGTATAATCTGAACTTGGAGTTGCACATGAATGATAGCGAATGATGTGATTATGTAATTCTTGTAAATTTCATCTCTAAAACTATTATTCGGTACTTCATAACAAGTCAGATACCTAACCCGGTGGCATCTGGGACGTAGTAAACATTTTCCAATTCTCCATGCGATTTTTCAAATGACTTGATCATTCTCAAGTATCTAATTGCATCGTACAGCTTTAAGGGAAAACGGCACATGATTCTTTTACGGACATGAACAAATTTCCAATCAAACAGTTCCGCGTGTTTTGCTCAATGTAATTTCATGAACATTCGTAGGATTGTTAGAAATGAAGGAATCATGGTCTAAAGAATCCAGTTTTTGATATTTCCAAGAGTTTTATCAACTGTACATTAACAAACACTTTATGAAAGCACTAATGCTGCTTAACTCATACTACAGCGGCATTTTTTTTTCTTATATTTTTTCTCCTAAATTAAGGTGTGCATTAATCTTCCGATCTGATAAGGTACAGGATCGATTTTTTCTGTTCATCGTTAAAGATTCAACGTATTTGGTTTGACGTCTCAACGAGTTCTTCTTGTTAATTTCATTCAAGTAGAAAAACAAAACTTCCAAATGTCATGAAACTAACTTTCTACTCACATAATGTCTTCAAGATCTTTTGGATCGGACCTCTCAAAAATATACCTTCAGAAAAACCGCCATGAAGCTTTTTACGGAAGTCCTTATGATTTGATAGTTCCTAGGCGATTTTCTCAGTTTCTAGAGCAAATGAACGTCGTACAGGCGATATTCTATCTTTATATTCACATATAAATATATGTATGCATGCATACATATGTATTCTTTCGTCCCTATATTGTTCATTCGTGCCGTCCCATCACTCCCATCCAGGTTATTGAGAAATACTACTCCTCGTAATATCGTGCACGTCATTTCATTTATCGTAACTTTGAATAACCCCGCGCATGCGCAGATTTTATGAGATTCCCGCCAGTGCACGATCTTGATTTTCATTGATAACTCAAAAAGTTATCACTGTGAAACTCATAAAATAACCAATCGAACACCACATGATGAACACTGCATGATACGTGTATGGGCAAAAAGTAAACGAATCTATTTCATTCGGTAACTTCACGACCGTGCTGGAACGCTTCGTTCTATTCTGTGATTCCGGTTTCAGTCCATTGTGTGTAGAGCCTGACACAAACTTAATCTAGAAACGCGCGTACTATTCGACAATCAACATCATCACATATATATCGAAATCTTTATTTTTCAATCCAGTACATATTTGCAATCAGTATAATTGTTGCGTTACCCAATTTTTTCGATATCTCTCATTTGTGTTGACTCGATTTTTATCCTCTCAGGAAACATCTTAATTTCGTACATATACATAATGTTGCTGGAAAAAAATGTCCACACATTGGTCACTATTTAAATTTATGTTACACCCATCAATTATTATCAGCAAATAACACCATTTGTTTCTTTTTTTTCTATCTCTTATAATTTTTCTTTCTTTCTTTCTTTTAATATAAAAGAATGCATGGTGAAACAGGTTGCAAAGCTAAGGCTACATTGCACTCAACAAGAACGCCATTCGGGCATTTCGAGTGCACAGAAAACACATACAGGCGCAGACAAGTTCTCGGCGTGGCATCAGTACCCCTACCCTCCCCTCACCTCTCATATCTATCCTACTCTCACTCTCGCTATGACACCCTCTTACTCTTCTTGTCCTTGCCCTGCGGATGTTCCCTCTCTTGCTTGGCGTTGAAAGTCGAAATAGTGGGGCATTGCTGAGTTGGATTTGGGTGCTCTTCGTGTAACCTGTATAACCTATGGTGCCCGTTCTGTCCATGCTGTCGACGAGTGTCACGTGGCATTGCTAAGCGGGCGCCATTGGCAGAAGTACGAATATCTCTATCTCTCTCACACCTCCTTCTTCGTTGTATTTTCTCTCACATGCTATGTGTCTCCCTATTTGCCTCGCTCACACACACATTCATTCTGGTATGTATCACACAAAATGTTCATGGAAGCAGCAAAGCTGAACGTCTGATCAACGAAGTATTGGACAGCATTCTGACCTGGTAAACCGCCAGTGTCTGATCGTGTAATAGTGTATACGTGTAGTAATTTTAATTCGCCAATATCACCTTAGACGTTAAAGAAACTTTATCCGCCGTCGCGAGTTATTGATAATTGGAACAATCATGAATACATTTATATGTATTTGTACACAATGAACGGATACGAGTTTTGAATCGATAGAGACAACGTTCGGGGAGTAAATGGAATAGGACAGTCATAGATAAAAGTCATTGAATGTAGAAAAGAGGACAATGAAGAACGTGGATACAAACGGCCAGTAATTTCCGTAATACGGTTGGGAGAATATCATAATTATGCTTATTTATTGAGAATAAGAACATCAAACCTCCATGGTTGGGAAGGATAGATGAAAATAAAACTTTTTTTCTTGTTAAATTCATTTTGTATATATATTTTTATTGTTCAGTGATATTATATGTAAAGTTGAAGAATAAGAAATAACAAACGACGGCAAAGATACTTAAAATTGAGCATAGGACAATTCATTTGACCATCATCATCAATCGCCATATAATAAATTAAAAAGCGAGAAATATAAATTGTGGGGAAAAGTATTTGTGCACGTTTTAATCACAACAGAACTCTCCCACGCGCGCATGAACGATTGCACGACACAATTCACATTACAAATAGTTAAGTGCCGATTTCGAAAAATTAATTGTGGTATCTGTTGGCGAATAATATATGCGTTGTTTTTTTTTTTTCTTTTTGGTGATGTTTTGTGAGTGTTGCGATTTGGACCGTTTGAACGTTATATACAAAAAATCTACTTTTATCAGTGTGCAGGCGTTTTACTACTCGACATTTGGTGTGTGTTTCGTTATTTTTTTGTGAAAATATTCAAGCCACGTGGTAAAGTAACGAGTTTACAGTTGTGTTTCGTACTTGTCTCATCATTTCCTTATGATGTTTTTGTGTTAGCCCAGCAACAAATTTTATTCCTTCATACCCAAGCAAAGGAAATAAAAATTGGATATTATTTGAGTTTGAACAATTTTAATAATAAAAACAATGGATTTGCTATGTTGCGAAACTACTGAAACTGACAATAAAGCATATCCAGATCCGGCATTACTTGGTGATGAACGTGTTCTGCAAAATTTATTGAAGACAGAAGAACGTTACGCACCAAGTAGCTCATACTTTGAGTGCGTTCAGAGGGACATCTCACCGCTCATGCGCAAGATCGTTGCTGAGTGGATGTTGGAGGTGAGTCTCGCTCGTTTCCGCTCCACGTGTACTCAACAGCATTTATAACAACTCACATAATTACATTCCCCATTTTCATTGACGCATACTTACAACCACGAATATGAAACTCAGAAATTCAAATACTCCCATACTAATTCATTATGTGGTGTCGTTCATAATATTTCACCCAGATCCGAAAATCCCACATTTACGAAGTAATTTTATTGCGGTCAATTGTAGATTCTCAAATAATCACATAATCCTCCGACATGAGTCATAACTAACCGATGTGAATTTTATTGTTCTGCCCAATTCTGAAAAATTTTACCTGTGAATGAATTTCATATTATACTGTACTGACGAATAGAAATGTATGAAATTATAGCATCTTAGTTTGTATAGAAAAAGGAAACAAATAGCAAGCCCTGACTATTGTTACCTGATTCTGGTCATAGACGACCTTCAGCACTCCTCTTTTTGTCTTGGAAATTCCAATGTATAGCCACAGGATGAGGTATCCAATACGAATCAACCAGTGAAGACATCCACCATGTTTTACTACGGCACTGAATAAAATTGGAATCTCCATTTTTACATTCATCTCAAACTGTATTTTTAACATTCGCTATTCGTTTGCTCTTAATGCTGTTTATGTCAAACAAATGAGCTCTGGTTTGTCCAGTCACGGACCACATAATCATCCATAACCAGGCTTCCTCCTTGGCCTAAGTATGGTAAAGAATGTTTTGTCGTTTCCGGACAAAGTGGTGTTGGTTAAATTATTGAAAAAACATCTTTCACATTTCTTCTAATTCTGTATATGCCTGGAAATTCATTTTCCATCACACTCAAATTATTATCAAACATTATCATTTTATATTTCCAAGATATTTTTTATGTTCAAATTCGAACATAAGAAAATGACATATGCGTCTGAATAAAAGTTGAATGGAATCGAATAGTCTGTTCATCCAAATGTCAAATAAGTATCATGGATGAGATTGTGAAAAAAAAAAAAAATAAAATTGAAATGATTCCCTGATTTCAATTTTCCATTTTTTCATATTTGCGAAAGTATCGCATCGGCATGGACATGAGTTACTCGGATCAGTAGAAATTCTCTTCTTGCGTGAATACTCATGTACCGCGGCTAGTATGGCGTAACTGTGACTTTCTTCCCTCCCTCTTTTCCGTCGTCTCAACTATACATGTATGATGTTATGAAGCGTTCAGAAGAATAACCTTGAAAGTTGATATAGAGAAGGAACGATAGTTGGAATGTGGAGTGTAGAGAACGAGTGGGAGGCCAAAAAAATGATTGCATGTTAAAAATTAAAGACGTGATGAAATTATTCGAATTTCGAGTTTAAAATTTGAAATAAACTCTCAATTCATTCATCAGTTAAAAATGTTCAATAGCAATTGGTATAGTCAAATTAAGTTGGAATTATCTGGAATGTTTTTTCATCATTACTCTCAAATCAAATCAGCAGATGGGGGGAAGATGAAAATGATGAAATTTCACAAACAAGAAAATATTCCTACATTTTTTTTCCTTGAGTTAGGGTATTGAATCATTGAAATTCTCAAAAAAAAATCAAAGGTGAAAACTTAATTCATAATTGATGTATAAAGTATCGAACCATGCCGTGTACATATAAATAATTTACACTGCATTTATGCATTAGTTTTTCTTTCCAAAGACGGATGTGATATAAATTTAATCTGAGGTATCGTAACTATCTATCGTTGCACGCGCTAATTGATGGACGATATTTTTGTTAACAATAATTAAACTTGAAGGGTGCGGACGAAGAATCCGTCACGCTCATTACCCACCCCTCACCCTCGATTCTTCGCATCAATCTTGTCTTCAATTTTTTTGTCCTTGCAAAATATATATGTTGTCTAATGTTTTGTACTCTATCACATGACTATAGTTGTACTAGCAGCATTGAAAGTTATTCACAAATATTATTTTCCTATTCTTTTTATTTTATCCTTGTATTTTTTCTCTTTAGGTTTGCGAGGAGCAACGTTGTCAGGATGAAGTGTTTCCCTTATCAATGAATTATCTCGACAGATTTTTATCCATCTGTCCCATAAGAAAATCGCAACTACAATTATTAGGCACTGCGTGCTTATTATTGGCGTCCAAACTGCGAGAAACGAGACCATTAACTGCTGAAATACTCGTTTTTTACACTGACAACTCCATCACACTGGACGATCTCTGGGTATGTTTTCCTGATATGTTTTCAAACAATATAAACTAATGCAAATGAGTAGCATGATGGTCATATGACACTTTGTGTCATTCGGTCATCATTCAGAATTCATTCAATTTCCATATTATTGTAATGGCACCAATAAATTGATAAATAGGATTTGAGAAAAAAAAATACGAAAGCGATATATTTATGAACAATTACATTTCGCATTGGATGATGAAGGAACAATTGTATAGATATTAGTTGTGCATATTGAATATCGTTCCTCTCCGCCGACGTCCATGATGAGTTAATCATTGATGAAAACATGATTGAATTCGTGGGATTTAAATGAATTGATTCCAATAGTGAATATATGAAAGAGGGCGGAAATATGTGAGGGCTTGCAATGCATAAAAAGTGGAAGAGTATTTCGAATTGAGGACAATCATCAATGGTAAAGTATAACAATTTCCCAATGTGATTGTATTATGAATTTATTATTTTGTAAATTAAATTCTATCTCGTGGCTCACAGTGATAACACATCATTCATGTGTGGATTTACCGATGCGTATAACCGTGTTCAGTAACCTCTGAGTTTAATTTCCCAATTAAATTCATCCGAAAATGATTCCTGATTCCACGAACACATTTCCAGTATGATAAAACTTGCGGCGTTAAGATCAAAGAATTTGTAGTTTCCACATTTATGGATCTTGTTATTAAACATATGCTGATTAGATTCACCACATTGCTATCGAGTCAACACCAAATAAATATACATTTCATCGTATCGACATCCACGACTTCATATGCATTAGCGCTTCCATGAATATATATGCTGATAATTGACATTGATCGTCGACCTGACATAGAACTTCAGTATCCAATGTTCCTTCTGCGATTGAAAAATATCGGATAACTTTGCAATTAACTCACCAGCATGGTGAACTTGGGCAATCTTTGTAGCCCATGCTCAATTGTAACGGGCTAGGAGGAAAAGATCGTTGATATTTTCCCCCTTTGGCATTCTTACCAAATGGATCACGATATATGATCCAACAGAGGTATGAAAAAAATGTGTACAGTGTCCATTGCTGTATACATATTGATGTACTTCAGCTGGGTGGGACCCTTTTGCGTAGATCTACAAGAGCTATAACAAAAAAGTATAGGGACATAAGCAGGTGGTGGCCAGGTGGTATCGCTAGAAGGGTACACCGGGCCCGTGCTCAAACGTCAGCAGCTGCTACAGCACTATGGCGTCGTCAAAGCGTGTGCACCCCTTTACTGTTTCTATCTCGTTTACTCTAGTACCCGATCCCTCATATACTCTGTCCTACTCCCGCTCTGAAGAAAGGAAGTAGAAGAGACTACGGAACGAGTCGAAGCGTGCCCGAGACGCTTATTGTTTCTTACAGCTGCACAATTTCTTCTCAATCTTTATGACATTCAACAATAACAATAAAGCCTTCAAAATTATACTTGCCGAATGGAAAAAAAATTCGTTGGAACGATTTTGGATAACATAATTGCAATAGGGGAAAACACCGCATGATATTATTTCAGAGGGTAGGAGATTGATATAAATAAGATTGAAAACTTTTTCAATATCATTGTGTAAATAACTGCTAAAGAACAATATCCTCATGAAAAATGCCATATTCACTCATGCCTCACGGTCTATATGATGATTCGAGAAGTTCTGAACACTGTTTAATGAATTTCATTTAAACAAATTGGAAACATGTCAAAGAAAAAAAATGTTCGTTTGTGGACTCCCATGAATTTCTATCTTGGACTTTCCTTGATAGGTCATATATGATCCCATATCCATCATTCACCGCCATTTGCACTTAGTTATCGCCTCTAGAAATATTTGGCAACGTCGCGTAGAACGGCACGCAGAATATACGGACAACATACAAATTTCTGTTTTGCTGAAATAGAACGGAAATGTCCTATATTCTACATACGAGAAGCCGCAAAAAAAAACCATTTTATGGGTACATTTCTGAATGCAGTGTTAACGAGGTGGATAATGTTTCGAATCGTAAGATAGGAAAATTGAAACATGGGTTTTACAGTCAGCCATCGATGGAATTGTTGAACTATGAATCTCCAGATGAATTTGTGACGTGTATAAAACTAGGTGGTTCATCCTGATGGGATATTCTAGAGTCAGAACGCTGTTTTGATGATTCATTTGTCAACAGCCTTTCCCTCGCAAACACAATGACTTAAAGTTATAAACTTTCTGATCATTCACTTGAACATTGATGAAGTTAACACAACGTTATTAGAGCGTTGTTTATTTCTCTTCACGACTAAAACATTCATTTCAAGATGGTGTAGTATAAAAAAAAAGAGGTGAAGATAATTTAAAGTTCTCAAAATTATCGGAATCGCAAAATTAAACAGGAATCTTATCGGGATCTGATTTCCTATCCTTGGTTGGTTTACTTATTCATATTAGCATATATTCCATTCTTGGTTATTGATTTTGCCCCTAATTCATGAGAATTCTTGATGTTGAAAAGTATTGATTTCCAATGAAAAGTTTTTATTCTACCAGAGACGACAATCAATAAGACGGAATATAATATGCAATGGGCTTAGATTACATGTTCCGAGGATAGTGAATCCAAAGCTCGAACATTGGCTATTTTGCACATGAATCGCGCTCTTCGCAGCTAGCTGTGAATACAATATGTAATTTGAATTCAACGATCAAAAATTCACAATGAATGCTTCAACATGTGTCCTTTCAACACATGGAGAATAAAAATGATCTGAGCACCAATCGGTATCACAAATTGTAAATTATGGAGAGTCGTTGAAAATGCTCTCCGCCAAATTCGACTGGAATTGTAGTTCTATGTGCGTGGCCTCGGGAGTCCACCATCTGTCCACAGAATCTTCTAGAGACATATATACCTTCAAGGTGCGACAGGTGTTTCCACCATGTATAATAGTGGTTATAATACGAGTTGCAAGATATCGTATACACGCATGCATATCGTGAATGCAAGTGGCGAAACACATGTTAACTGGAACTAGATATTTTTTTTCAAGCCTTCCGCCAAAACTTATGCTTTTGCTATATGTACTTGGCACTTTGAGAAACATATATATTTTCTTCTATTACTTCTATTATTTATTTAATTTTCATTAGATGCTCGTTCTTTATTAAAAAAAGTATAATTCGGAATGTAGATGATGCATGAAAGTGTGGTATGACGAGATAGATCATTGAATACTTGGTACTTTTTCGGTCAAATATTGTGAAAGACATTCCAAATATGCAATTATATATTATAAGCAGTGTCACAGGGAGGCCAAATATATGGATCCAAAGTAACGTCTCAAGGCTCACTGCACATCGTTGACACTATCATAGAGAAGACATGAAATGGACTAATATATCTCCCACATTTCTCTCTCTCTCTCCCCTTCTATAAACTCCACAATATTCTCGCTTAACTCATGAAGACAAATGTAAATTCTAAATTATGAAGAGAAAATAGCAGAAAAGTTGCGATAATAAGGGTTTGCTGAGTTTCTTTCAATTTCATCGGGTATGATAACGAAAATTGAATAAACAATGGGAATGACAAATGGATAAGAAAATTGTTGCCATATTATTGAAAGAATAGAATCTGTGAATAACTTGGGATCCGATACGTATCCGAAATTAGGAACAGTTTGACCGTGAGACATTCGTCAACAGTGGTGGCCCCTCATTGACTGCATTGCATAAATGTATGTTCCTCTTGCCCCTATATGTATATACGTGTATATAACTTTGCGTGCGCGCGCGTGTGTGCGTCAGTGTGCGTCAGTGTGCGCGTGTGTGTGTGTGTAGATGTATATATAAAGAGAAAACATGGAGTGGGGAAGGTGCTGTCGACCGTCCACGAGGCCACGACCAGACTAATGTGACTAACATATATGAAAACACGCACATATACATGCACACATGTGCACGTTTATATTCACAAATGCTCTTTAAAACCGACTATACCTCGGATATGACGTCGCAGAACAGGATTAATAGTCACATTGAGGAATAATCTCTTTCTGAATGTTTCAAATTACAAATTTATTAATACAAAGAAAAAAAATCTATCGAATATATGTATAAAATCATCAATATGGAATTTATATTGAAGATCTCGGTCTTCATGTATGTTTTGATACATAAAAGAAGAGGGAAGAAATGAGAAACAATCGTGATATAACAGCATCGCATTCTATATAATATCTGATGCGAGAACGACTGTTTTCCTCCTTTTTTTCAAAGACAAATAAACTTTCTAATCTGTTTCGCTAACATTCTTCACCTTAAGAAAAAATGAGTATTCAATCGAATAGCTGTTCAAATGGGACATTCAACATAAATAACGTTTTGATATTTCATGTGAAGCACCAAGATGAAGAAAGAAAAGGTGGGGAGAAATGAAATGTTAGATGAAAGAGGATTCTTCTCGTTGTTGTAACCAGAGCAGATGCTCAAGTAAAAGGTAATTCCAAGAAGGACTGATGACGTGGTGGCAAGATAGAGTGACAAGGAAGCGCCACTGCCTTTCTCCTGGCATATACAAAATATAATTGCAGATGTAGACAAGAACATGATGATCGAGCTCTCACTTCCACCCTCAAGCTCGCGACTATGAAAGGATTGAACGGAGTTTACAAGACGTAATGCCCCATAAATGGAATGTGACGAAAAATGTTTAAGTGCATACATGTGTGCTTTTGTCCTTCCATGTTTTTATTTTTGGTTAGAATGGTGAACACCTTGTGCAGAAGCGCCGTCCTACATCTGCCACTCCCCCACTTCTTCCCTTTTCTTCCTCACAATTATTATCTCCCTCCTTTCTATCTTGCCCTCCACGAAATTTTCGTTCAACTATATAAATACAGACATTCCGGTATTCAGGTCCGTTTCTATTTCATTTGATCCTCGTTTTTTTCACTTCTATTGAACATATTCAATTTTCGATTAATGAAATCATATAATAGTCCATTGAAATGTTACATTGGATCTTACAATTTACAAAGGATGCATTTTTTTTCAATGTTTAGAGGAGGTCATGAGAAGTTTAAATTTGAGTTTGTGTGAAATGAACCCTTATCTCCCGGCCGTCATATTGAAAAACGGGTGGAAACGGTTTTTCCGCCATATCTTTCAAAATACCGGTTGCACAAAAAAAATGTGGAAATACATTTTGGTTGCAAATTAAATTATCTATAACTTTGGTTTCATAACTTCCAGTGCTAGAACCAAAAATTCAAAAGTTATGAACAAAAAAAGAGAAAATGTTGAGAACAAATTTTCTTTTTGTGGTTATAACTTTTTTTTTTTCAATTTACATAAAAATCACATCAGGGCAAATCGATAGAGGAGTTCTCAATGAACAATTCCCATATCATAGATTTCCGGAACTCATTTATTTGTTGCAGTTTTTAAGTGCTGCAAATGTGACATAATTTTCTTCTACTCGTTAGTATGTATTACTATTAGCCCGGTCAAGTTAGACATGCAAGGTTAAATAAATTCCCACGAAGCTGAAAATTTGTACAAATGTTCGGAATACCATTATAAATGAAATGTAAAAAGTCCCCATCGATCCGCCATTTGCAATAAAATTTATTTGAGGTCAAAGTTCGCAGATATGGGTTTTTTACGTTCTTAAGCCAAATGGTAAGTTTTGTCATAAAAATAGTTCTGACTAAAATTGTAGATCATCTAATTATCTATAAAAATTGTCTCCATACTTTTTTTCCTAAGAGTCACGGTTTCTGAGATACAACGGTTCCAAAAGATGAACATATACATATATATGCGGCGTACTTATGCACATTATGAAGAACACAACTTTTTGAATTAAACAAAATTAGAATTCATCTCAACTAGAAATTTAACAGCTTGACAATAATTATGCTACTTTCAGAGTTTCTACCATTTTTGTGGGCCAACGATACACACTTACGCATATCTATGAATAATACCAACATTAAAATTTCACAATGACCTAAAAAGATCGTTAACGTGTATTGTATTTTTACTATGTACAGAGCTTTCATACATATAAAAAGGGCAGAACAACAAAATACAGAAAAGCAAATATGAGCAACAAGTAAAACATTGTCGCCCACGTGTCTGGCGTGTCCAGGTCGCAACTCGCGTACTCAAATAAGAATACTCATCTCACTTCCCTTCCAACTCTCATAAATTTTACACGCAAACTCTTTCTAGCAACTTTACACGACGATGTTGTATAATGATGACCTCGAATTGATGGCCATGGAGTTAGCTGTAGTCGCTCCAACAGATTGAAAACATCGAGGAAGAACCAAACATGAGCTGGCTCTTCGTTTCACATATATATTATACATATATATCCATACGTATGTGTGGCCGGGAAGGGTGAAGAGCTCCGTCAATAGTTCTACACATGCATACACACACACACACACACACACGCATACATGCATACATATATACATACAATGCGTCATTGAATAATGAAATGGCTTGCGTGCGAACTGATCTGCTTGCATTTTACCACGGGCCCTTTTACCTGAGTCCATCACTCATATGCATGTATAATCGCACGCATATGTATACCTGCATTTTCGAGTATCAGCGCCCCGGTTTTATCTCTCCCTCTCTACAATAGCGCACCGATACGATGAAATTAAATAACGAAATTTTATCTACTGCTTTATCGTTACTATAAAAGGGACAAAATTGTTGGCACGGAATTTCAAGCATTAAATTGATACGCCATTGTTTCATTTTTGTTTTTTGTTTTTACATACATATATATATATGTATAAAGTATCTTCCGAGTTTGCGACAGACTAATTCAAATACTGCGCCATTACATATTCTCATATAAGGGTATGCAGAAGATATTGATATATGTGTGTTTCATATGTGTAT
This sequence comes from Meteorus colon, assembly GCA_030523085.1. Lineage (NCBI taxonomy): Eukaryota > Metazoa > Arthropoda > Insecta > Hymenoptera > Braconidae > Meteorus > Meteorus colon. Next base: position 13,902 of record JAPYZH010000638.1, on the reverse strand, counting down.
ACTGAGAGAAGAGTTCATTACAAGCAAATAATATATGTTTTGCTCAAATAAATTGTATATTTGAATGTGCGTTGATAAATATTTATTTGCGTCAAATATACGAATGTTTGAGCGGTATATTCGTGTTAAGTTCCATTGATGTTAAAAGTTGCCATATGTATTCTTGTATCAAATCAGGTAAAGAATGACACAAAACAGTCACAACTTGACTCAAAATTCATATACGATTGAATATTTTCGGACATAGTTCTACCCAATCTTTGCATGAAGACAGGTGATATACCACGTGTGCGTATGAAATACATCGTACAAAAAAAATGTATCGCAGATGGTTGGCCACACAATATGCATGTCATGAATTCAGAATAGAAAATAGGAGGTAGCAAAGAATATAGATATTGAAATAGGAAATGATATTCACATATTTCTGTATTCGATAGTCTTTATATCGTAAATGGTACTCGACAGGTACATTCAACTTAATATAAATTCATAGCGTTCTTAAAACATTCGCGCGCCACAGTGGGACGCTATGGTGGATTCCAGTTGTGTCGCTCATGCGCTCAGTCGAACACCACAAACCCGATATGTTAACTATTAATAAATAATTGATTGAGTCAAAGTTATATGTGTTGATAATTATTAAAACTCATTTTCACGGCAACCATATCATTTTTTTCAGCAAATCATATTTCATTTCAAATAAATTTACTGCTGTTGAATGAAATATCTAGTATTTGCTCCAAACAGTCTTTATTTCAACCGACTCCCCTGAAAAATCGTTGAATATGCATATTTACTTCAGCCCACTAAACTCTTGTCTCTGTGTGTACACTGAGAGAATAATTAATAACCTAACAATTCGTATCTATACATGAAGGAGCAAATTGGCGAATGTGTGGTGAACTCAGGTGAATGAAATGAAATGGATTGCAATGGGGAGGTAGTTAATAACAGAAAGAGTGAGGGAAAGAGGAAGGGAAGAAGGTGAAGAATACGACGGCATCGTCACGCTCAGTGCAACGGTGCCTGTGTACATGAGATACTCCCCGTGCTCCCTGCCCCCTTTGTTATATCTCTCTATATAGTGCTATATAGTGATAGCACGGTACGCTGCGTACGCTCGAGTAAAACGCCGATCTTAACTCGGCCCGACGATCTAGGTTCGAGGGCACTGGAGTATGTTGAATGTGTCGTGTGTATTTGTATGTGTGGATAGACTTCGTGTCGTTGCGGCATCCCCAGTTACTTATATATCTGTTCGACATATCATCCTATCTATTATTATGCGTCTAGTGTATTTTTTTAGCATATTCAATTTTCACCAAAATACATATCAAATTTGATGTATGTTACGAGAGATCAGAAGCCAAACAGAAAATTATTGATGCACTGAAAAAAATGAGGGAATTACATGTGTAAGAACTTTGTTTCAATTGCAAAAATTTTCCGTTTTATTACAGAGGTGGGAACAGTTGGTAGTGTCCAAGCTTAAATGGGAATTGTCAGCTGTAACACCGGGTGATTTTCTCCTGCATATACTTGGACGATTACCGGTAGATCCACGAGCGTGGGATTCGCTCATGGTTCGAAGACACGCCCAAACATTCATTGCGTTAAGCGCAAGAGGTGAGAGATTCGAATTGTTCTATCAAAACTTTCATACCGAGTACTCAATATTTTCGTTCAATCACTCACTGCATGGGATTGAAAAACTCTTTATACCTATTCTGGTGATCGCATAGCATCACCAAATTGACTCACCCTTATTTTTCACTTCCTTTCATTCTTACCACTATTTAACGTTGATGCAGTTTAATATAACATTACCAATGGTAAAGAAGCAGAGTAATGTTGACAAATATTCGCATAATTCCAACAATTCTCTCCGAAATGATTGCTTCTCACAAAGTCAAGATTTCGAACGTCATAGCAGGTTCTATTTTGATCCTCATGGGAAATGTCACGGTGTTTTTTTAAAAATGGCGTCACACGCAGTCGTGGCAATCAAGTACCATGATGTTTCACTATTATTTCGAGTACAAAATTGGCATATTTATACCGTCCTCATTTTCTCTTTCATACAAGAGGGTGAGAAATTTATCATAAATAACATCTTCAAATCTGTTAAATTTAACGATTTTAGTTAACAATGATTTTTCGGTATAAGTTAAACACAACGTTGAAGAAGAATGTTTACGTTCCATGGGAGCTACAAATGTTTGTTTCATTAATTTAGTCATTCCCGATTGTTCATGTAGCATTATTTTTTTGCTTCAGAATACAAATTCTCAATGTACACACCAAGCATGATAGCAGCAGCAAGCGTAGCGGCGGCTCTTCACGGACTAGATTGGACGGGAAAAAGTGGTTACGGGCTCTCGGGCCTTCTTGATGAACTAACTCGTATCACTGCCATCGAACAGGTTTGTTCCAATGTTTATTCATAACATATAAAACCATAACACAGTGTTATATATCTTCGTCAGCAATAGAATGTTTGGTACAACAGAAAAATTTTAGTTATTTATTGCGGATAAGAAAAATGATGTTTGCAATTTTTTGAATGATGCGTTTTAGCCAAAATTACTTCCTAAATTTTGAATTTCTTCTTGTTTGCATTAATAGGATTACCTGCAGGGATGCTATGAGCAAATCGAAGAGATGGTGTCACAAGCACGTAACAGCAGTCATCAATCGTCAACAAACGTTACTAGCGGAACGGTTGCATCTACGAGACCTCTGGGGGACCAGCACACGAGCCAGGACAAGATAATAGAGCACGAGAAAGCGGGCACGCCCACTGACGTCAGGGATGTTCACTTTTAAAGCCTGGCTCACGTGTAAAAATGATACTACAATCGTCATACATGAATTCTTGATTTAAAAGTATGAAAAATTATCAATTGATGGATGAGAAATTCGAAATTTGACTAGTTGCTCATTCATTCATGTGTGCTCGAATTTCCAACTTAATTTCACTACTTCATCATTGCAGTCGCACGGATCTATTTTTCATATCGATCTAATAACTGGAGATTCGAGAAAATGCAACGTCTCCCAATAATGCAAGAAAAAAAAACACCAATAATATCAATAGCTGTTCTGATATTCATATTCTTCTTTTGTTATCGTCATCTTCTTCTGTAACTGCAGAATGGAACTGAACAAAAAGCGATGACGTGCCTGTAGGGAGACGTGCCAGGGGGAAGGCAATGCAATACGCTTTACGCATTATCATTAAGTACACTTAATTTTTTTATCTGCCGATACAATCTTTGTAGTTATGATGGAAAAAAAGAACAGGTAGAAATAGAGAGATGAAAAATCACGTATTTAAAAAGGCAAACGAGAAGCATCATAAAAAATAATTATGAATATAGTCATATCGAGTCATTCAGAGTTTTGTGTACACTTATGCCAATCTTGGAGGAGCCAATTACATAATTGTTCCCATGTACACTGCTTATATTTGCCCTTGAGTATGAGTCATTTTTTTTGTTACATACGCCACGTGAAGATTTTGTATTTTCGATATTAGTTCGTCTGCATGAATAGACATGAGTGTATGTATATATTTCAATGTCAAAATAGGAGATATGACAGGGCAAACAATATCCGCCAATTCAAAAAATTCAACTTCGGTTCAGGAGAATGTAAAAAAGCAGTGCGAATGGGAAACATCAGAGAGGAGAGTAAATAAAAAAAAGCGAAGAGAACCATCGTTCCGTTCGACGAAAGTAATAAAAAAGTCGATTAACTTCATGGGTTTCGATTCGTCAAAATTGATCAAAAGTCCAGCTCAATTCTCTTGGCAGTTCTTCCGAAACCTTTCTATATAATAATTTGGGGATTTCTGGAACGGAGAACATGAAAATAAATGAAAAATGGAACATTCGTTGGATAATTTCAAGATATCTATCCATGCATATTGTATATTTATAAGAGTATATGGATTAAACATTTCATATTAATACAAATTTTTTCGCTTCTAGATATATTATACATATGTACATAAAGAAAACAAGCAGACATGGAAACAATAAAGGAAACATAATTACTTGTTACCGCGTACACAAGATGATTAATCATGAATTTGTTATTATTACCATCTCACATAGAAAGGTGTGCAAGAAAATGTTTGTGAATATATTAGGTCGGCAATTATCCGAATGGAAATTTCAGACGGATCAAGCAGGTATAAACAATAAGAATTCAAATGCATGCCGAATGCAAAAACTGGTTAGTACTTAAATAAAGAAGTGGAAGGCATGGATGAAGACAAAAATAATTGCAACTTCAGTAATCTTTGGGGGTTTGGATGTCAACAATCAAAGATGGGAGAGAGAATATATTCGATGAATTGGAGAAACTTCTTCAGACAAAACAAAGAAAATAAGATTTTTTATGTATATATATATTTTTCCTCGCGTTGTCTTCATATTTGTTATATTACACTAACGATTCCACTTTTTGATCTCTCATAATCTTTGAATCTAAAACAAACAGTAGCATATTGGAAAGAAAGATACTTAGCCAACACTGCCATAACCAAATTTTGGTACAATTTAAACTGTGAATGCTGTCATCAATATATCATGCAATTGAGCGAGAGGTATTTCCACTGCTTTTTTCCGATGTATTTTCCGTCATATACACATATATATTATATAGCTGTGTTAGATCGTAATATCATGACTGATGATACACAAATACTTCCGAGCCAGAAACATGAAATCAATCTGTTTACACTTGACTGATTGATAATTATCACGGAGCGTGTTGACGATTCCGTCAGACATTTTTCCCCAATCTTCTTAGAATACCGATTTTTTTTTTTATTTCTATTTTTTCTTCCAGGTATCGAAGTATTTTCTTTTCCATCTCATTATTCTATTCTCAAATCGTTCCATGTATGTGGCGGGTGTAAACATGAACAATAAGAAAGAGCACCAGTAATGTATTTCAGTTTTCACAAATGATCAAATTTCCATTCATTACGGCCGAATTGGAGGCCAATTGAGTTCCGACTGTAGGAATCCGATGTGTTTACTCTCAAATTTACTTCATACGAATGTTTTTCTTTTCGCAAATAAGCACAGCTGAATTGTAATATGCCAATCTGAGAAGAAAAATCTATTGTATATATTGTGTGCGATACAACGCGCATAGTCGATTGAAAATAAAGTATTGGTATTATACGTAATCAATTGTCTGTTCCATTTATTTTTCCAATATTTCTTCCATCTACTATACAATGAAACACGACATTCAACTTTATACACAAATGCTTAACCTATCAGACGAGTAATTTTGTAAAAGATAATACGTATGTATTACTTCTTGTAGTTATAAAATTTTCATACATATTATTATGTACATAATTATTTTCAATAGTGGAACGGCGATGAGATTATTTTTTATAGATTCAAATGAGAACAACTTTCCTATAATTTTTTCTTCTTCATGGTATTTTCTTGAAACTGTTATCAAAGAAGGCAAGGATCCTATTCGAAGTCAGCACAACTCGTATCTAATGAAAATGGCAAGTGAACTCGTGTTTACAGTCAGAATTTTCACATTGAAATAAGTGGAAACTCGTATTTTTTCTTTCCCATCATTTTGCCTTTGTGCCAATGCGGAATTTCTCATGAATAATGGAAATCCGCTTTGAATGATAAAACGTTACACTGGTATGTATTAATCTCAATTGTTCACTGAACACATCGACATGTGGCGACGTAATGTTCAATCAGTTCATCTAACGAAAATTATACTGGTCACGTAGAGATATGAGTCTTCAAACTAATCTCATCTTCGGATATCCTATACAAACTCTTCATTCCCAATATTTAGAAAATAGATTAAGGATAAAGTACAATACTGATAATATCATGATAATATCATCACTTGTTAATTATCTTATTGCTACAGTATTTTTTTGGATTCAGTTTAATGTAATAAATACAATGATTCTCAAACTGTCATCAGCACGTTTCATGAAATCAATCTATCATAAATATTACTCCGACCAACCAATCGAAAAGCTATCCAGAATTTATATTGTAAATATGGCACGTGAAAATATTTGTTTCCTCGCTATGTAGATATCAGATCTGTTTTTACGTCATTTACACTTACTATCTCACTAGAGTTTAGACAGAAACATTGCAATAAATGCATGGTAAAGCATGTTATTGAATGATTGCAGTCCAGAAGTCATACTACAATACGTTCACAAATCATATGAGAAATAACAAACATATCTTTACATATTATACTTACATTAATAAAATATATTCATAATAATTGAACATCAAAAATAATAATAATCAATAAAAATAAAAACAAAAAGCAGAAAGAAACAATTTCGAACCGCAATGATAGATAGTGCGAGTCATTACAGAATTATTCAGTATTAATGGTTTGCAATTATGACGGCAAGATGGATTTGATATATATTGTAAATTCATTGGAACATACGCTCAAATAGAGGTTTCTTTTGCAAATTTACTCCTAGTCTTTGGCTTCACAATGGATCTCGTTTGATTTTCATTGTTGAATGCATGTGTGGTGTGCGGTGTGGTGGCGGTGGCGAAGTGAAATTATTCAATGCCCTTTATTCACGCACAATTCATTAAATAATGTATTCCAATTAACACATACTTGAGATCCCATGGGTCAGACTTTTTTCGAGGACAATATGGAACTCACTTAATGGTTCTAAAATGTGAATAAGAAAATTCAGCAGCGTCGAATTCCTTAAAAATGATGTTTCGTCATACATTTCAATAGTCGATCGCGCATCGCTCATTGGACGCAACATCGGATGGAGTAATTGTTCCCTGAAAATCATAAAATGATAGTAAGAGCTCCATTATCACCCATTGCACATATTATTACGATATACATGTAAATTTCGAGACACACACCTTGCAGCGAGACATATGAATAGTTGAAATTTCCCATCTTTACCCAATGTTTGACTGAATGTATTGATTTGATCAATTAGATGACAATAACATCGAAGGATAGTGAAGCGTTGGGTGTTCTCACTATGACGACGACGATCTCTATTAATTCTCTTCGAATATTCATCCATTTCTTCTAACAATGACATCTCGAAATTCTCTTTCACTCTCAAAAAATAGTCCCAAACATAGAAATTCCTTCCAAATATTCTTTGATTCTTGAATCCATATAAGAATATCTGTTCCAATGAGGATACTAATCCACCTTCTCCACAAAGGAGTGCAGTTAATGAACCGTCTTGTGGATCACGTCGATAATGGAACTTGACAATGGCATTAACTGCTTCACCAAGCATCTGTTGTAATTCATCAGGTGATAATGTTGGCCTCCGTGGTATGCTCGGTGATCTACACCGCGGTGGAGTGGAACACGTTTCAAGAAATTCTTCACTGTCAATACTTCGTGGAACGAGAGCACCAACAAGCAATCTCTCAGTCGAACCATCATCTATTCCACGGCCGAGCCACCGGCCACATGGAAATTTGAATGTATGCCCCGTTACTTCGTTACGTACAACAACATGTTCTACCATCCATTTTGGTGACAAACCTGTATTGTCATGGCCGATTCGTAGTGTTGATAATACACCCATATTTTTATGATGAAAAACAAATTCGAGTGCACCTTTTGGTATTGGCACGGGATTTGTCTCACATAATGTTCCTGACATAGCTACCCAGCTATTCGCCGAAGTTGTCGCAGCACTTGCTTTTCTGCTTGGGAATATTATCACTCTATATGGTAACTTGGTTGTGGGATAGTTGTTTGTGAAGCAAAAATAATCGACGGCATTTAATGTCAATAAATGATATAAAAATTGTTCTTTTTCCTCTTCACAACGTAAAAATGCAGACCTTTTATATTGACTTCTGTGGAACCAATTGTTTTATTTCATCACATATATGTGTTATGATGTTAATAGAAAGATAATATTTTCCATTATTATTTTATTTTGAATAATACCTCAAGAGGGCGGTGTCAGATAGAAGCATCTTTAGATGTCGAGAGAGCAATTTTTTTTCCAATGCCAGTCTCACCCATGCTCGCGCGTAACCAATATGTGTTTTAATTTCCGTCATAGCTTGGATATTCCGTATGTCAAATATTAGAGAATCGGGTAATGGTCTCAAGTGCTCCGGCCCAATCGACTTTCTCTCGCCGGTCGAACGTCTCTCGGTGCTTCTCGTTGGCGACACATCAGTTTCCAATGCCAAATTTGACAAATCTGTATCCGACATAAAGAGGTACATAGTTTATTTTTCTTTAAACATTTTTCTATTAATTGCTACTTGTCTACTCCATTCATGCACCAAATACTGTATATCACGAATAACCAATGGTTCATGATAAAGTGGCTAAGTGTTAATATACTAGGTATGATAGGAGTAGAGGTCGTCAACATGCAATTAACGAAGCCCAAGAATAATTTCTATTTCATCGCGCATGAAAAGGCAAACAAATAATGAACAAATACGGAAAGACATGAGATGAAAAATCATGCGCCGTGCTTTCGGCATTCATCACATACACCTACACATATAAAATTCATAATTGAAACCCCAATTGATTTTTTCTGAACACGCATTGAATTTTATGGCACATCTTCATAAATGCGTTCGGTCAAATCTGCGAACAAACCTCTCTTCGCTGCTTTATTTCTAAAAGCTTACCATGAATGTTTTCCTTGATATAAGAAGTTATTTTATGTATGTTTCTTGTTTTTAATGTTGATACCAGGTAATCCCGCAGTGTGAATGATTTATTGGATGGTTTCTTGGCTATTCGAATTTGGAGAATGGGGGAAGAGAAAAAAATTGAAATAAAAATGAGTGCATCAAATTGAATAATAAAAAAAGATTATGATTACAGGATAGATTCCCCTCATGCAACTCATAATCAATACTTGGAAATTAATGTAATCAATCATATCTTATTTAGTGAATCAAAAACATTGTCATCAACTGTGCAATTGGTGAAAGCTGCTACAAAAAAATTTGATAATAAATAATTATAATAAATTTACAATAATTGAACGGAAAAATCAGTACTACTTGTGAACATCTAAAATTTTATTCTTAATTGTATAAATAACGTACAGTCTAGCCGCTTTCGTAGAACGCACCAAGCTAATGCTGCATGTTTGGAATACATTTCTATTAATTTCCCTTGTTATTTTATTTTTTTTAAAATTCCTAACTAAAAAATATCTTTTGTACGACAAAAGTCTGGCCTATATAAACGGACTTCGCTTATATCAATAATTAATCCATAAACCCGTTATATTTATCGAAAAATACTTGTTCGCTCCAAATTCGGATTGATATCAATTTCGGAATACTTACCAGGTGATAAAAAATGTGGATCAATAGATTTAGCTGAGTCATTGCACTCTTCCAACTCTTGGTACATCGACAAATGTGACCATAGTGCACTCTTCCCTTGTTTATTTTGCAATCCATGACTCCAAACACGTTCAAGTAAATCGCAAAGACTGGCAACAAGTGTATTCTCTTCAACATCAACGAGTGATTCAGTACCGTGGCCAAGTGCCACCGCTTCTGATCCCATTTTTTCTACCAGCATTCGTTTGGTTTTGGACTTGCAATCCTGTATCGAAAAGCGACAAAAAACTCATATTCAAGTTAAGTGATAGATCCTACTAGAGGAATCATAATTTCATAAAACATTATTCCGTCGATTGATCACCTTGAGCAATTTTTCAACGAATGTCCAGTTAGCTTGGGCAATTAATGCTGGACTCATATCAGTTGATAATTTAGTCTGAGGTCTAGGTGATTGTGTTTCTTGTGGCGTTGGTGGTTTTCCATTAGTTTCTAGTGATTTCATTTTGTATTTCCACTGTGTTTGACCTCTACGACTACTATTCATGGTCCATGGAAGAGAAAGAAATTTCATTTATTATTGAGTACACTACCAATCATTATTATTATAACCAAAACATGAGTCTCCTAACTTTACTATAACAGTATGATATATCAAATCTTACCGAAGTATACTAGATCCGTGAACCAACGTAAGATAAAAAAAAATATTTATTGTAAGTGTAGTTTGTTTTCATGATTTAAAAAAATATCAACTATAAACCGGTCTTCAAATAATGGCATACCTTTGTACTGGTTCTTTGTTAAGCGCAACACAATCCAAAAGTGGGAAGCTACGAAAGTAAGCAGCTCGATGAGGGACAATTTCTGTTGGTGGGCTCGCTTCAAAATCCACATTGTTCAATTTGTGTTCCAATAATTTCTCGACCTCCATTGCATTGTTAGTAACCTCGCAGCGATTTGAACGAAGGATACCATCGCTGGTCTTCTTCCTATTGAGAGCATAACCGATTGAGGGAAAAGATTAAAAAAAAAAAATTTAGTAGGGAAGACTTCGGTATATCGGTTCGGAGGAGTAAATTAAATTTATAGAAAATTTTGTGGAAAGAGGTTTCAAATTGACGAAATCTATTTGCTGAATTCCGGAACTAAAACAGTTGGTGGGGTAACTGGGCAATTGGCTATCCCGATAAAAACCAGAGGAAGGTGATTTTGATGCCGAAACCGATTCGCATAGCCTGCCCTACTAGGTGATAAATATGATTTTCATTTTACTTTATTCGCGATATTCTTGCATCAAATACCCGAACATTACTATCCAACTCGCTCCACGACGACATCACTTTATTATCAACAAGTGATGCAAACATTTGCGTCTCTAGAAACCTTGAAAGAAATGGTAAATGCTGGGCTGGTTGGTCCGATAAGAATGTCGCCTTGTCAAATACATGCATACTGTCCCGATTATTCAGCCATTCATCTTTGTCCTGCAATGGCGATGAATTATGAATGTGAAGAGTGTAACAATGCAGATTGATAAAAGATCTACATATCACTCACTTGGTTCGGATGAATTACAAAATGTTCGTAACCCGCAAACAACTGTACAAAACGATTCAGAAATATTTCCCTGATCCCATTATTAAATATCAATGTCTCTTGATATTCTTCTTGAGGAGTGAGTATTTTTTCTTTCATCATCATATTGTCAAATGAATCGATGTCATCTAAGCTTATTTCTGTCTTCTTGACTATATCTACAATTCTTTGCAATGCATCCGACTGGGTCATTCCATCAGATTTGTCCCAGTCCAAAATATCGTGGAGAGAATGTTTTCTACGTGGTACATGAAATCCGGAACCAGGAAGTGTTAAACTACTTGTCATTATGTCAGAATTGAGATAATTTATAACCATATTCTCAGTCCTGAAAAAAATAAGAAAAAATAAAATAAAAAATATCAACGGTAAATAATCTCAGTTAATAATTTAAGTTCATTATTTGAATTTTTATCTGGCTAGATATTTTCCTCACTTCACAGCATGGGGTATTTTGTACTTATTCAAAAGCGCTCTAATCTCAGCAAGGAATTGCATTTTCCGGGGAAAAACTGGTAACTCTTCCGGGAACTGACTAGTTTGTTTATCTATATCTACATAACAAAGGTTAGCCTGAAAAAATAAAACGGAAAAATATAAACCGGCATAAGTCGAAATCAATTTGATAATATCAATATGATGGATAGATAATGATTCGAAATACCTCACTGGCAATTTTCAAATTGCTCCCTTCACTTTGTGCATGAAGTCCCATAATGAAAGGTACTGGCGCATCTACAAAATGGTGTAAACTCGCTGGTAAAATGGGGACATAAACATGTTGCCATGAAAATGGAAATAATAGAGCAGTAATGCACTCAGCAACGACCATTAGTTTGTGAAAATCGGTGCTCCGCAACAGAACTTGATTCTCCAACAACACACAAGTGAACAATTGAATAACGGTCTCTGGTCCCAACCAAATAAACATATCTTTCAACGAATAATCAAGTAATGGCAATTCATTCATTGGACATGGATACAATATAACAAGTTCTAATGGCGGTTTGGCTGGAGCATCATTTGGTACGTAAAACTTCAGTGATTTACCCGGCAAAGGTACTGGTACATTATATAAAAGATTGTAAACATAAGATTCGAGACTCAAGCCCGGACCGGGATGCCTCGGAACACATTTGTAAAGATTTGTGAGAAACATTTTAGCAGCGTGTAGGTAAGGCTGTTGACACAGCAAAGATATTGATTTTGTCACAAACAATTTGTCTTTGGTAGAGTCATAGTAAGCTAATGCTGCACCAGGTGAATGAGTCGATAATTTGAAGTGTCTAGGTAACGATCGAGTACTGTGTCCATCTTGACCACGTCTCGGTCTAGAGGAATAATAACAATTTCATCAACGATTCCATTCAGAATTGTTCATTCTCTTCTTCTTTTCAATTGAAGTACTCACGCTGGTGGTGTACCATTTTGGCCGCTACTCAACTCGGTGATAAACATTGCCTGTAGTGTCTGCATTGCAGCGCAAATTTTTCGATTACGACACTCCTCATAAAACACAAGACTGAAGCCATATGTTCTTCTACCATCTTCCTTGGTGAGCACGAATGAGTGAAAAGACGGCTCAACTGAGTGCTTTTGCGTCCGGAATCGTAGTCCACTGGGCAAACATAACTGCGATAAGAAGGAACAATTTATCTCTTTAAATACAGTTCAATACATAAATCCACATGTTCTTATTCTTTTGTCTCATTCGGGCGATTTGTCTCGAAGATCCTTCACTCACCATACAGACTGCATGACCGTCGAATGGATTCCATGGTACTGAGTCCGGATAATGTCCCAATACTTCACTCTTGTAAGCACGATCTAACGGAGTGCACTGAAGCGAATCTCCTGAAGCAGAGAAACAAAAAACACTGAGTATAAGTGATATATATTTCGTATGATAAATATGAAGGATACAATATACAACAACCGAGAAGAGTTTAATGAGTTGAAAATGTATATATCGCGACGCACAGTAAATGGCCAAAATGTTTCTCCTGCCACCTTTGACTTCAAAGTTCAAACAGTTCAATTGCAAAAAGTGGTTGGTATCTGAAGTCATCTAAACGAGTGGTGTTCATTTATACTCACATATGCGTCAGTACATAAGATTGTAAGTTAAGTCTTAGAATCGTACATAAACAAAAATGTTATAATTGCGTGAGAGCGGAGTGGATATAGTGATTGAATTTTCTCTTCACTCGAAAAGTTGGAAATGGAGTTGTCAACACTCAATGAGGACAGTAAAAAAATTCTGCAAAAACTTCTCGTGTTCCTAGTGATAGCGTTGTCATATGCATATCACTTCCCGTGTGTGCACAGTTTTTCAGAATTTATAATTAAACTTATATATACAGAGCCTTTCTATATTCGTCGAGACGGTAATCAATGAATTCAAATATAATACATGTATAACGGCAGCAAGAAAATGGTCAGGAAAACTTTCTTCACTATTGCATTTGAACTCTGATCGTTTGAGCTCAATCTCCGTTATATAATTACGTCATAGCTCTCAAAACTCTACATACATCTTCTTACATATCTGTGTTGATCATCATGTAATCAATCGGGAATTGTTGGGATCGTCATCGTTTAATACTTCATACACGGAGAAAAAAATATAGCTACTGGAACTGTATATTAAATAGTTACTCGTAAACAGTTTCAGTAACTAAACGTACTCTTATGGTAACAATACCATATAGCTACTGTAGCTATTTTTTAGTCAGCTCTGAGAGCTGTACGATATTTAGCTGTCAGCTACACGGGATTGTTCTCAGAGCTATACCAAATTTTCCGGCGGTCCGCTCAAAACGTCGCCTATCTGAATATACATTCAAGTGTTTGTTTGCGCGGTATAAACGCAGTGACACGAATTCATAAAACGCATAAACAAAATTTAATATAATTTTTTATTGATGAG
>JAPYZH010000637.1:0-51568 GCA_030523085.1 Meteorus colon | reverse complement strand
AGGTTCCATTTTATCCCATAATTTTAAGCGAAAATCCTCGAAAAAAAATCGCGAAAATAGGCTATTTTCGAGGCGCCTAAAGTGAGAAGACGCCTTAAACCACTTGCGTGAAACCATGGCATAATTGGTTTTTGAAAAATCGATGGAAACACTTTGCAACGAATTCTTTGAAAAGCGTACTCGAACAACATTTGCAAAGAATGAGATTGACATTTTTCCACTATTTTCGGAATGGTTTCACTGTATTGTTGTGTTCTCCCCGAAACGAGTCCACATGGATATCCTTTGGGAAACAACGAAATTCATCAAGAAATCGGACTGTGATGAACAAATGCCCCTCGGGAATTTTGTGTTTGTCACACATGACAGTTCTATAATGCACATATATGAGAAATAGAGAGGAATTACGCCAACATGGTTCGTATGGTCAATCAGAAAGATAATCGGTTGGCCGGCTGGGAATTCGTTGATTCGAAGAGGGTAACTTCTTAATCTTTTTCTATATTTTTTTAGGGAAAAACATCTCATAATTGGTATTGATCTGATGAACTACAGGGACTGGAAATAAAAATCGATTAATGGCCGTTGTCCAAATTGAGGCGTGGAGATTAATCAATTTTGCATATTGCTCATAGAAAAAGTTACGTCCTGTTATATAAATGATCCATTTTACCCTCATTAGATGCAAAATTTCAGGACTTTTATAGTTTTTTAATTGGTATCTCTTTTTTGAGAAGGCACAGTGTCTTGGCTTGTTGTTCAGTTGAGAAAAAAAGGTGAGAGGAAATAAAGAAATTGGGAAGGATTGAATGGTCGATGAGTGAACAAGACGTGAGGATTGCACATAGTTGAAGTGTTTATATTGTAGAGAGCGTGAGGGATGTTTCAATATTTGTCGGTCCAATGTACTAATTGAGAGCTTTGGGATGAGAGGTCTGTTGAATGGCGTTTCACGAGAGTGGTCCAAATGAGTCTGCGTAAATATTTTTCTCATTCATTAGTGATTAATCTCACGTCATTCTTAATTTTTTCTAGAATGTGAAATTCCAACAACTGGCCACTTAAAATTGTTATATTGCTCAAAGAAGAAGAACAATATATATTTATTCACTGGAAATGGCTAGTTCGAATTAACAGTACCATTGTTGATACCAAGACATTCGATGTATTCAATTCATCCTAAACAATGAAGGATTTGTTCCAGTTAACGAAAAGGAAGTCTGATTGTCGAAGAGACCATTGCTTGCAAAATAATCTTCCTAATACCTGCAATAATTATCATGTTTTTATCGATTGAAGTGTAATTCAGTTATAAAGGACGCACTCATTGTTGATTGAAGTTTTATATTTATCCTACTGAGAAGTGTTTTTGGACACCTATTCAACAAAAAAGAGTTGGCTTGATGCGCGAAGAGAATTTTTGAATAATGTGGTAGACGACTGAAATGTTTCGGTATCCAGCAGTCTGCAACTCATCAATCAATACCGTTCACTGATTTGCGAAGTTTTGGAAGTGCACTTTTATGATGGAATTAAAGCAAATGAGCAAATTGAGGCTGGAACAAATAAGACTGATGTGCAATTGCAAGTGTTGATTATCAATTAGATTGGTTGAATTCTGAAAATCAAGAATGGATCAATGTCCAACACATCGAAATTTCATCATTATCAATGATAATTTTCAATTGATATACAATTTTGTTCAAGATTTTTTCTTTCAATTCTGAAAGGAATATGACAGGGTGTAAATGAAAATCTGTGGTCAGTATATTGGTCATACACTCCAAAAATCGGAATTGAGGTTAATTAACATGGAACAAAACCAAACAATTGTTATGATGAATCAAAATCCAAACATACTGAAACAAAAAAGTTTCGGATCAATTTCGATTGCAATTTTTTATTTTAAACACATAGTAGATAATTTAGTAGCATGAAAACGATCCATTGGTCAATTTTACTCTATCGCAGTCAGTTATCACATAGTTATCAACAATCGAGATGGTGATCGGTTCATCCAATGCAGAACATAGTGATCGACGAATTCGCGTGAATTTGCAGGAGTGTTCAATTCCGATTTTGATAATATACCTGTACAAGAATTTTTCAGAATAAATTCATCTGGTTTCATGGAGTATTGGGTGTGTTCGAATCAGAAAAATCCTAAACCAGAATATGACTTAAAGATATTTGAAGTTTTGCGAAAGTGAATCAACCATATCAAATTGAATAGAACCCACCGAGTAAAGTTGAAAACAGTTTACATACTTCAGAAGTTAGAACACGAATAAAGTTCCCACGCGGCGGGACTTCATTTTTTCACTTCGTGATTCGATGACATAACTTACACGTTGAGTTACGTTGAAAAGAGTTGTGGTTTCAATATTCCTATATCGAAATGATTGGTTAATTGCACACTGCAAAAAAGGAACCGATGTCTGGTGTTGAGCTTTTTGTTGTTGAATTTTACTCTGGATTGAAGTTATAATTTATCAATTTTTGTCGGTGTTTCAACCAATTTTGTTTAGTACAATATCAGAACTCATTGACATATTGAGAATGAAATTGAAAACCTAATTTTTTTTCTTGAAGAATTCCAAATGAACAATTAACTAGAGATGAAATTGCGAAATCAATCAGTAACCCTGCTACACCGGTGTATCAATTCCAACACCGCTCTTTCAACAGCGCAGCCACATTTGAATCAGAAGATGTTGCGTTTTCTTCGTCGCCCTTGCTCGATTAAATAGGTAATTTACAATCTGATCCGAATTATTTGGACTGGATGAGTTTCGTGATGAACAAGCAATTCATTATCTAAATGTGAAGACACGTAGAAAATTCAGTTCAATGATTTTTTTTTAAACCAAATCCGGGGGAATATTTTTTTTTTTTAAATCCCCCCCCCCCCCCCCCCCCCAAACTAGGATATATTATAGAAGATCAAGTTGATCGTTTGAATGAGAATTGATAAACATTCATGTCTGGTTTTCGCTTTAATTCCATACAATAAAACAGTTATCACTTGGATATGAGTTCTTTGTAAGACAAACTGATTGGTAAAAAATTAGTGTTTAATTGTGCTACATCGAAGATGTAATGTGAGTAAAATAGTTTAACTTCATAAAAATTGACAGTATCAACGGCAATATCATCCAAGTTGGTATCAATCGATCACTTCCTATAAACAATGGTTGATTGTCTATGAACCCACCGATAAATACAGGAAGAATTAGAGGTCCCAGAGTCCACATTTGGCCTAGAGTTATAATACTTTACTCTATAGATAGGAAATGACATGATTTTTTTTTTCTTTCAATGGTTTACCTTCTAATTCTGATTTTTTTTCGTCATTATAAATACCGATGAAAAGGTTATTGATCAGTTATATTCACTCAAATCCGATCTGTGACTAAATATTCCTCTTCACCTTTCGAATCTATGACCAGC
This sequence comes from Meteorus colon, assembly GCA_030523085.1. Lineage (NCBI taxonomy): Eukaryota > Metazoa > Arthropoda > Insecta > Hymenoptera > Braconidae > Meteorus > Meteorus colon. The sequence goes on along the minus strand of JAPYZH010000637.1, from coordinate 48,118 downwards.
TTCCATATGTCCGAACGCTCATTAGTTTATGTATTAATGCACACATATTATTGAATAAATGTGGACGTGTCCCAGGAGGAAACATGCTGCGATTTCATTGAAAAAGTTTGTTTGAACTTCCTGAAGATGATACAACGTAGTGATATACTGGTGACATCTTTTCCGATGGCTCAATATGGTCGAGTGGTCTGCTTGTAGTGTCGCATTGTTCCTGTCGAACGCAATGGCCATCAGAATTTCTCAGGTATCCAGCAATGCAGTTGCAACCTTTCGTGCATTTCGGCTGAGAGTAAATTATAAAATATGAATATTATGTTAATCAATGACTGGTATATTTAGTAATATTATTAATCACATAAATGATTTTCTTACGGGGTTATAGTCAATTGGTGGAGACCAACAAGTACCGCCCTTCAATATTTGACAATCCGACATTTCTTCATTGGATTGGCAAGGAATATGGCGGAAATTCTGTAGAAATATCGTGATTTGAGGTAATATTTCGTGAGTTTCCGTCTCAGTTTCAACTGCTACTCCTTTATCTTGAATGGAAACAGAATTTTTTTTTGTCTATTAGAAATCGTTGAAATTGCGTTAATTATTTACTAATCTTCGTGGTATTTTTTCATGAACGAGTTATTTGGGACTACAGAATATAGTTCACATTATGATGGAAATTTTCACTCAAATGAATTGCCCATATTCGAATACATAATTGTCGATCTGCGACTCTAAAATAAATTAATATGATCGAATGTCGTTGCTAAAATTGATTGGAGGAATTAAATGAGTTGCTACTTTCAATTCACGTAATACGAATGAGATTATAAATGGAAACATTATTGAATGAAAATATGAAAAAACAATATCTTTATATATTATGTTGTAGAGAAATAGATGAGAGATGATAACATATTTTCTTTCTACTCATTTCTGAAATGAGCGGGTCTTCTTGTAGATTTATTTACTTCTTCTTATCAAAGTCAACTCGTCTTATTAGATCTTCCACTATTTATTTCCCTTTCTGATTTCAAATGTGTTTTCAAGCATCTCTAGAAATCTTTATGTATACATTTTCAGAACAAGTCTACTGGATTCAATTATTCCTAATTTTATTTACTCTGCAACGAAGACCTTATTCTATAATCACTTGTAATAAAACGCTTCTTTAAATATGAAATTTTGAAGAGCAAAGATATAATGAGAATATCGAACGATAGAAGCGTGCCACGAAGAATTGGCGATGCAACACATATAAATTTTTCTTTAATCTGGAAAATAAAAAAGAACAAAATTCATTTTAAAAGAACACATTTATTTTTCGCTGCATTCAACAAAAGATGAGATAAATTGAAATCACTTTGTAATCATTTTTCACATATAAAAATTCATTAATTGAGTGAATTGGGAAACAAAATATTTTTAAATCGAATATTGAACAAAGTGAAATTCGATCAAACATATTGAATTTTACAAATAAATCCACGTTTTGGATGTGAATCTTATTCATAAATATTATTTCTATTGTACGTACATAAAATGGAGAGAGCTGCTATGATGGAAACCACAAGTAAAGTACTCGACGACATTTTTTCTTCTAATGGAAAAGTTTAGATGTTGTCGCTGGTTTATATAGTTACATTATGTTTCAGTCTTCACACATTACAAACGTGATATCAACTATCGCCTCGAGGTAAATAATTTAAGAATATAGTCGACACATATTTTTTCTTCTTTCAAGAATTCTTTTGTTCAAAGCATATAGTCTTATCGCTATACTGAAAAATGGTCATTAAGTAATCAGTTCACGAAGTACATGCAATACTTACTGTTGAAATCAATTATAAACGTTCAATGATGAGGATAAAAATGAATAGAAATATATCAAAGTAAGAATGAATTTTATTGAGATGAAATCGGATTAAAAATATCTGGCCCAAAGAAAGCCTGTTGTTGTGCATGGAGGATCATCATCATTCTGAAATTAAGGACGAACTCCTTCTGGTCTTTTACGATATCGCAGGTAACGGGCCATGTGCACTCTTAATGGCTCAACGTAATACAGTGGTTTGGTTTTGGTATCGCAATGCTCTGCTAAAACGCATAATCCCAGAGAATTTCTTAGGTAACCAGTGACGCAGTTGCAACCATCTCTGCACGGCTGTGGGAACATAATAATGTATGTAAAATGTTATTCTTATTGTGTAACTAATAAGCGAGAAATAGCAATCTAGAATATACTGAAAACAATAAATGGATGCCAATAGTTGAGTAGAAAATACGATTGACACTGAATTTTATGCAATTGAAATAAAAAAACATTTGCACAAACTTTATTTGTTGACAACAGTGTTGGAAATATTGTTTTATCATAGAATATGATACTATGAAATTTATATATTTTTAATATTCACTCTAGATAATGGTACAGGTGAATAAATGAGGAAAGAAAGCAATTAAATTTGAAAAAATGAAGAATTAAGGAAAATTATAATTTCCGTTGTTGCATTCATTAAGAAGTTGTCATCTGTTTACAACTTTGCTCAATTCTCATTTGAAAGTTTCCGCATTTCATGCATCAACTAATTTGATGAAAAGTCGGTAAATGTAGTATAAATAATATTTTTCTTACATATTGAGTGGCATCGGCTACTGGATTCCAACAAGTTTCGCCTTCCATTATTTGACAGAAAGTTTGTTCTTCATTTTGTTGGCAGTCAGTACGGAAGAAGTTTGCAAGGAATACATTAGGATGATATGGAGATCTATATCCTTTTATGCCACCCTTTACACCACCTTTTACACCACCTTTTACACCACCTTTTACACCATCATCCATGTAACTCCTCCCTCCACCACCTTTGACACTGTAAAATTGCGCCGCAACTTCATTATCTACAACAGAATTAAATATTTTTGATTCTATCAGATGATTCCTCCATACGAAGTTGCGGTGGCATTCGAGCGAGAGTAGACTGTAGACTGGAATATGTTTCATTTGCATCAGGTTTAATAAAAATTATTCATAAAATTGATTAGAATTTCAAGAACATATTATATTGGTCTACTTCACTACACTCAGAACTGAAAAATTTCACAATCTCATGCGTTTAGTGGCTGTATCATCTATAGATGTGTACAAATATAAAACCAGCCTGAATCATTTATTAATAGCATACTTTATGAATTCACGCTCTCCAGAGACAATCTGAAGACACTGTGAAGGAAGAATCGAGAAAATAATAAGAGAGTAAAAAAAAAAGGGAAATTCAATTTACCATAGAACGAATTTCATTGTCAATGGCCCTTCAAGTGAATGTCATGTATGTCGAAAAGAACTTGCTCCAATCTAAAAAGTCCGGAGGCAGGAATTTTCATTCGACCTACAAGTGGCTCGTTAGAGAGCACCGGGGAGTACAAGCGCACACATACACACCCACACAAATTCGTAAACATATATATAGATTTATTTTTTTCATGTCCCCCTTATTTTTGTCGAGTCTAGTTGAGGGGCAGAGCATGTGGGGCCTCTATGTATGCGCCCAGTGTACTCGAGGGTTACCATTGCCAAATAAAATCACACACAGGAAGATTCTGTGCATGTATATGTACATATTCTACCTATTTGCACAGTAGTATTGGGGAAATCGATTGGAAAAAATGATTGGGTGGTCCGGACGTATTTTAGAGACTCGAATGGTTATAAACGTGAGATTCATGCAATAGGTATGAAGGTATATGTACAATGCTTCCACTTTTTTTTTTCTCCTCTTTTCTTTGCCGTTCGTTTAGTATAAAATAAAAATATACTCTCAAACCCCCGCGCACACCTCTTCGATGGAAATATTTATTAGTGGGTTTGTACTCCCTCGAGTTTGGCATGTGGACTTGAATTTTCTCAATCGATTCCGGTATATTTGTATGAGTATATTATCATAATCATAATAACGACTCTGTTGAAGTGAACTCAGTTGACTGAACAGATGTCTGTGTTAACAGCCGATTGTTGAACTTTTGATGAGAATTTTGTCTAACGTATGATTATGCAATCGTACGAGGCTCTCTGGTAACAATTTAATCATTTATTATTTCTTTCTCTTCAATTAGTTATAATGAATGGTTTATGATTGTATTTATAACAGTTTTGACATTATAAACTATATTCGTATAAATGGTTCGTACAACAATAATCAGACGGATATTTCACTATTTTCATTGTGGAATATTGGAAATGAATTGTATTTGGAAATATTGGGAATTGTGTGATTTTGAAATTTCAGATCCGAACTTGACATACTCGCACTTAAGCATCAATTAGATTTTGAATAAACTCGAGATAAAACACATAATAAATAACCTCTGTGTCCTAATTGGAAATCGAAAGTCATGAGGTAAAATATTGTGTAAAGACAATAAATATTGAAGTTACGCTCACAATTTTCGCTTGGTTACTTTAAGTAGTAATTCGAATTCTTCAGACATTGTTCCCTGCTTCGTCCCTCAATTGCATTATTTATCAATGAATAATTACTGTGCGGACTCATTTTGTGGATATGAGCGAATGATATTTTTATATAAAATACGGTGTTGCAAACAATAAACTGCGGATTGTAATTGTAAGTGAATGAGGATAACGTGAAAATAAATATTAGTTTGAAAATGCCGCGTATATATTTTCACATATTTCTTCATATCGTAAGATGGACGGTGGTGGCGAAATTGAAATAATTATTTGATTTGCTTTCAAATTTGGTTTAATATTTGATTTATAATTATAATTATATGGTATTATGATTATGATTATTCTTGTATATTAATAATACGGTTGAATTATTGCCAGTTGATCTGTTGTTAGGTTGAAATGTCGACAGTTGAGCCATCGCGATAGAGCTGTTTGCAGTTTAATCGTTACAGAACTATAAAATGCAGTATGATGTACTTTATGATTGAAAATCTGATAAGTAAAGAAGATTTTAGCCGAAAATTCAGTGAACAGATTTATCTTGAAGTACCCCATTGGTCATCTTCTCCTTATTCAAATTCTCCCATTCATTCCCTATCTTGTTCTATTCTTCATTCTTCATCTTCGTCTTTAGCCACGTGGATTACCCCGTTCCATTTAGTCGAGTCATCAACCCAGCTCAAGGTATTATAGATATATGATGTGTATGAAGGGGTAAAAGGGATGAAATATCAAGTTCTTGTGTACATCGCGCATCGGATATGCCGATTAGGAGAATAATGAAAAACAATGACGTAATAATAATTTTTTTCGTGATTCCAATTTTGTTTTATATTGAAATGTGGATGTTGAGTTTTTTTTTTTTTTTTCATTTGATAATATTTATAACGGTGAGTCGAAAATTGAACTGCAATATCAAACAGAAGCTGTGTTGATTCGAGCAATAAAATTGACAAATGACAAAAAATGTTCCCAATCGTCAACATGACATCGCTTTCAACAGAACTGAATAAATATTTATGTCAAATTGCTGAAATCCTCTCTTCGAATGTGTGTTGATCTACTGTACTATCACAATATCAGTTTTCAAAAGAATAAAAGATGTCACGCATTTCAATTCGGACTATAACACAAAATAGGCATTTTCACATGATTAATCTAACATTTGTAACCAGGAAAAAATTATCACAACATTTTGCAGCTGTGTTTGTTTTCAAATTGTTTCCATTCTCATCAAAAGTAGTTGAGAGAGGAGGATAGTGTCCAACATGACAGTAAAACTGTTTACTCAATTAATTGATCATAAATATAATAACCGACTCCACTAAAATTTCAATAATATTGCACTTCAGTTACACATAACAGTTATAAACAATTGAAGTCCGAGTATTATCAATTGTAGAATTGAGAAAAGTTTCGAATATATTCTACCCCCAACATTTTCACTTGAAATAATACCAAATTGGTATTTCTCATGATAAACGCTAACTTAGAAGTCTTTAAATTCAAATATTGCTATGAATAAATTTATTTTATTCTCGTATATGTACTCACATGCAATGCAGACTGCAGCAAGAATGAAGAGCAAACGTAAATAATTCGACAACATTTTTGATATCAATAACGAAGACTGAATTGCTCATGTTTGATTCTGGTTTATATATAGTTGGGACCGCTCATAAACACCGTAAATTTTCATTCTTATCTTTATAGTGTCATTTATATTAGATATAATACATGCGTCGTGAAGACATATGAACTAGCCATGATTAATGTCAAAATTCAACACGACCAAGAAACGTCAGATTAGAGTGACCTTGGTTGTTCATATTAAAAACCAATCACAAATACAAAGAAGTTCAATATTGAATCAAACGGAAGTGAAATATTCGAATTGCCATTGGATCACATTGGATATCGCACACATTCATCACACGCACATGTTTCTCGTTTCCGGTAGCGTCGCAAGCATGTTACAACTACTTTCAGGTGTATTTGAAATGCTATTGGCATTTTCAAGTTAAAATTATTTGGGGTGACTAATGATGATGAGATTGGTTGGTAATCAACGAAGTGGACATCTGCGTGAATCACCATTTATTAGATATCACTCCTAATATTGTCTATTTTGATACTTGCATCGTGTGGGAAGATCATACTGAATATACTTTTTTTAATTCAGAAAATATTTTCCTAGGAGTCATTTTGAAAATGTTTAATGATCTGGATTGTCTTGTATGGATACATAATATAGTGGAGTTTTAGTAGAGAATATTTTGATATACGAAAAAACTTTCACAATTGTATAAGATTATTTCGAACTCATCATTGTCATGATGATGCATTGCTTTGCTTTGCGTGCTCGCTCAATATTTAGTTGGTATGAGAAATCTTAAATATCTGATGGCAATTATTTTTTATTATTGTTAAATTGATGATGGCGTAATGTGTACGCAGTGAACGGCTGTCATGACACGTAATACATTAGGGGCTATATTTACAAAATATGTTCCTTCATGATGTGATATTTTCAATTTAAAATCAACCTTGGATTAGTCATTTACCTTTTTTTCTTTTCGTGCGTCATTGATTCAGCTATGTTCATCAATAGCTGGATGTTTATCAATACTATACAGACAATATTGACTAGACCTTACTTGGTTATAGTCAGTTCCAGAACCACATGTTAAAATAAATATTTATTTACTTTATTTCATTTTTGATTAATGATATTTCTCTCGCCATATTTGAGTTTGTATTTCACCAAAACATGTCCAGAGAATTTGATCGAGATGTCATTTGTCGCATGACGTTCTATAGATGAAAAAGTTCCAGATGGAACGTGTAAAGTAGACGATAATTAGGGTGGCGGCAATAGTAAACATGTGAAATGTTTCGTGTTTTGCAAATCTTTTTTATTTCATTATTCGGCTACTCATAAGATTTAGAGAATGACGATGAAAATATTGCTATGTTGCGGGACGTATTTCAATATTGAGTTTGCAAAATGAAAAAAAAAATCTTCACTATGCATTGGCTTGTGATCTCAACATATTTAGAGTCGGAACATTTCCGAAGATCTTTAAAAAGATCGGTATGACTATTGCTGTTAGCGAAATTATATCTCTATATCACAAATTGGAAGAGTAATGACAAAAATAATTTGTCAGAAACTTGAATACTCAAACTCGTTATGTTCCCTCATGAACTTCCACATCAACAATGATCAATTTGCCGTTTGGAATTTCAATTCTACTTGGGAGAATGTTCGATTGAAACAGAGAAGAGAGTATAGAATTTCCGGTGCAAACGGTTTGTAAGATTTTTCTGTTCCATCAACACGTGATGGAAAATATAGCTGGTGAGAACAATGTGATAACAGTTTAAGTATTGGCTATTCTGTACCCACTTCAGACTCTCCACAGGAAGCTGTAAAAAATGAATCATTTTGAATCTATATGTCAAATAGAAATCCAAGTGCGACCAGTTTTTTTTTTTTTCTGATACTCATTTAAGAATTCTGTCAAGATGATAACGAATACATTTTATTCATCTGATTATTCAACAGAAGATATAGGAATGAAGTCAAAGCTTTTAGGTTGGTATGCAGTTAATGTCCCTCTTTAATTTTCATGACAAGTTTTATGTACAAATATACATGAATTAAGTCCAATTATTTAGACAGTTTTATGTAAGCTTTTATTGTAATATAGTATATGGTGCGTCAATAAAGACTCAACACGAGTTAATATACCAATATAGAAAAAAAGCAGGAAGAACTAAATGTTTCATTGACCACAATTTCCGGCGCCAATAATGAAATTTACGATTCTCAGAATTTACATTTATCATTAGCTTAAATGTTATTATCCCGTTCACAATAACGAAATAACAAATGTGTAAATGAACAGAATTTTTTCACTGCTCAATTAAAAATAAACATTTGTGTAAACTGTATAATCGCACGAGTCATCAATTAACTTAATTATCTCTAAATTTAAAAAGTGACCGTAATTCTTTGTCGTTAATGGAAAAATAAGATGAATCAACAAAACCATCCAACATTTGAATGTTTATCCGATGAAAGTTTATTACAATTAAAAAAAAACAATTTATCGTAATCATGAGAACGAATAACCGAAAAAACGGAGGGGAAAAAAATGAAAATAGATAAATACAGGTTGGCAAAGCGAGGATAAAGGATAAAGGATTTGCCCCGAGAGTTCCATTTCATTTTAATTGAAATGGAATTGTGGACCAAGAGTTTTCTTCATCAGTGGTTGCCAATCCAATCTGAAACGTGTTTCAGTGTCTTCAAGTATTTCATTTGATACCTTTTCGTCACAAGTGAACAATCCAATGTTGAGATCCACTTGGAAATAGTTACTCTCTTGAGCATTATTACATACACGACAGTAAAGGAATATATTAGTGGACAATGTTTGCCCCCCTCCCTTTCAACTTTCTTTATCCCTTATATACCCCATCGTGCAACATTTTGTGCACGATCAATCTTGAGCAAGAGGCGAGAGAATATAAGAGATGAGATATGACCTCACGGACCCTCATTGCGTAGTTAGCGAAGTTTTGTGACTATCCTCCGTTATCATTACGCAGAAAAAAAGTTTAATCTCCTAATTTCATTGAGAACTCACTTTGTTATAATTAACATTGAGAATATATCCATTAATCCTTCACCTCTATTTTATTCAATAATCGTTATGATATTTTTTTTTATGATTATAAATTAATGAAGTCAGTGAATAAGAAATAGAAAAAAATAAAAATAAAAAAGAACGAAATTGACAAAGAATTAACCAGTAATTTTCCTTTTTATTTACGTTGTTATTTTCACATAAAAGAGTATTACAAAAATATCCTGCACTGTTTTGTATACGAGAACTCTTCTCATGATGAATATCAATTTGATTGAGATAAAAATTCATAATTTTTTATTGTCTTCATCATTTAAAGAGCTACAAAATTTACGTTCGACTATAAATATATCTATATATAAATGTTTCAGAATATTCATTTGAAGGGAGGCGAAACACCTGAGTCCTCATCGTTTAATTATTTTTCGTCTTGTGTATATGAAAGATTGGGGAGAAAAAAAAATTAATATTATTTTTTTTGTTTTTTACTTCATCCAACAGTTTTTACTCTTCAGCCTGTACATATTTTTCTTCACCATGCCAGAACTTTGGGATGAGAAAAAAAAGTATATGTATATGTATATAAGTATAACTATATAGATATGATGGGCGGACCACCTGCTTGTGGCTCTTTTTAAAATGATTAACCAACGACACTAACCCCGTCAACGCACCGATGAAAAATGGCTTATTCTACTGTTGAGACAAAGGAACCATTAGCGACTCTTGTGTCTGTGACCCCCATGCACACCACTGTTATATACTCTCTCATTTTCTCTCATTCTCTATCGCTCTTCCACTCCAGAATCTTGGAGTTGCCCTTCAATTGCGCCAGTTTGCCGTATATAAATTGGCTGCCAGCATTTATCCAAGCTGTTGCAAGAAGTCTGAACAAAAAATTCTATTTTTACTCATAAATGATACAAAATATTAAAATAAATTGAAAATATTTTTAAATTCATGAGTGAAAAATTGTCAGTAGACCCAATAGATTGTCTCACTATCTTTGAAAAATTAATTTGAAAATAGAGAATAATAATAATGAGACTTAAAATATTTTATATTAGCAGCTGATGTGACATTGCTATCATATTGATACGCACAAGCGCAGCTTTATAAACGTTAACGAATGTTATATCTGAGGCCAATTGAAGATTTACTCAGGTGTTTTTAGGAGCATTCAAATTCATCAATACCTCTCATCACGTGGAAGAAAAAAATTTTGTCTGATTACATTCAAGTGTTTTTTTTTCTATGTCTGAGGATAAAACATTTGGAAAGTATCGATAATTTTTTCGAAGAATTAACAATGATGTTGCGTCTAAGAGAAGTTTGTCGCAGTTAATAACAAACTGATGTGGAATTGTGCTCAGATATAGATCCGTGTGTCATTCTCGCGCATTACCACTAATGAAAACTGTGATTGAGGGTGGCACTGTACATCGTAATCGATTGACGTATCAGTCGTTCATCGCGCGCATGGGACAAAGGAATCCAAGTAGAAATGTTTCGTGGCTAATCAGTGACTCGTTCGATAAAAGCCTTTTGAGAATACTCTCGACTCACCCCATAAATGCGCTACATCCCATGAGAGAAACGAAGCAGGGCCAAGACAGGAAGGAAAAAGCGTCTTTGATGAAATTGGGTGCTGAACCTAAATCAAGCCAAGATCACAAAGCATTTTTTTTCTTGGCGTGTTACGGAGGTATATGGGGTGGCGAGAGGGCGGGTAACGCGAAGAAAATATATGAAGTAGACTAATAATTGCTGAATGTTTGATAGGGATCCATTTTGTTTTGAAAAATTATTCTGTCACACCCGGTGAATGTAATTTCTCTCTTGTGATGCAATTTAAACCCCAGTCTACTGCCTATTCGCTTCACACTGTTTCTCACTTTCTTCCTTTTTTTCCAGCCCTCTTGACGTTTTCGTTCAAAATAAATCTTTCATTTACCTGAAGTTGTTTTGTTTTGCAGATTTCCAACTTTTATTGAGTTTTATTCCTTTTTTTTTCTATATCCACGTTTGAAATTCACCATTCGCTATGCACAACTCGTAAATTCGATTGTCCCAGCTTTTTTTTTTTTTCAGTACACCATTCGGCCTTTGTTTACCAAACATCACTGTGTGATATTGATCAAAATATCAACAGAAAAAATGAGAAAATGGAACAGAGGAAGAGAAAGTAAAATGAAAAATAATAAATAAATCTTACGACCGAATAACAATGAATTGTCTTTATATTTTTCATTTCCTTTCTTTCATATTACTTTCTATTTTTATTTACAGTTTTTTCCTTCTTTTTTTCATCCATTCCCCTCGTTGATGCTTATTTTATATATAGGGGAGAGAGACGACAGAAATTTTCTTTGTTCCCCAAGTGAAGATATTCACGTTAAAACCAATCTCAGGCGAGCGCGTGCGCATACTGAAGTAAGAAATTTTCGTTTATAATTAACAAAGGAACATCACAGAAATTGCGTAGTGATAATTAATTACTCGCTAACGAAGCGATTGTGTTAATACTGCGAGAGAATAACAGGGTGGAAATAGATATATACACAATATTAATTCAATTAAATCTGGAGTAAGAGAGCAGCACCAGCCAATGTCCATTTCGCTGGCTTGTCTTTAGATTTTAGATTAAATGTCCATACGTATGTTGGACCACGTGTACGTGTTTTATACAACGGGCACTCATACATATTTCTCATATCCTGTTTGTCTTGAGTTATTGCACGTACGTTAATCACTGGCATCAATGGAAAAAGTTCCTTTGGTCTAGAGTCAACTAAAATTCCTGCTTGGACGTCCCATCGTGCACCTTCCATAAATATTCCATGCACATAAGCACCATCCCGCGGCGCAGAACTGCAATGAACGAATAAAAATTGTTAACAATGTACTGTATAGCATAAAAAATCTTATTTATATATGAAGGAAATTGTACATCAAAAATTTCTATATATAAGGGCATTGACGACGACACATATTGATCATGTGATGGGTAATGATACAATAATAACAACAATACACCATTGTGCAAATTCTTCTTGTCCAGCATGTAGCAATTTTACTGACAATACAGAACGATGAATAAAAACGAACATTCTTCGATTGGAACAAACAAAGTGCTCTACTTGAGCATGTAATTTTTCACTGCAGAACATGGTAATGTTTTTTGATTTTATAAAGATATTTTCTGTTGAAAACTATGTTTTCATGGCTGAAGCACAACTGTTGACAAATTAACTTTTCTTTGTACGGAGTTTTACTCGGAGATACTAATCTGGAAAACTGCTATGTTGAAACTTACATGAAAATCAAATCGATATAAAAATTTATGCTCGAACTGAAAAATAATTCGAGAAATAAGTTGGCGTGTAAATTGAATTGCATTCATTTCTTTTTCATTTTACTATGCCGTTCCATTACTGATTGCATACTTCAATCAAATACATCTACATCAGCAATCAATATCTTCTGTTTTATTTCTATAATCAATATCAGTGAACTCATTCATTCGTAGGCAAAGTAAAATGATGTCGTTGACAAAAGACGGTTATTGTCATAGGTACATACAAAGAAATTCTTTGGATGAAATATTATGTCTGTTTAAATTGGTGACATCATTCATTAATGCGACTAAGTTTAGCGAACGTTAGATAGCAAGAATCAGAATGATTGTAGTTCGGTAACTCACCAATGCAATTTACCTAGACCCCCACGATACCCAACTCGCTACGTTCATTTTACGGTACTAATGAATTTAATCATTCGTCCTCCTATTATACATCATTGCTGATTCATTCAAGAGATAGAGAAACTAACTGTCTGATTATTTGCTCTTCCCCTCACCGTCGCCCCTTCCTTCTATGTATTACAGCTCATACTTAATTAGTCATTTATCTTATAATTAATTATTTGTCTTTACCGAAAGACTCTGAGATTATTATATCATGGTTATGCGTGTTATCATTCTTAATGCGATGCTATATAAATATACGTATTGTTTGAAATGTAAATCGAAATTTAGCCTGTCATGTTCTACAAATTTACTTCCAAAATAATATGATAGAATAATTCAATAATATAGAATTCGATCAACATTTTAGATTTGAATGATTTACAATTTTGAAACATTTTTCCGGTCAAACGAAAAAATAATGTGCGTTCTTTTTTTGTGGACTCCAAATTGTCAATGACAATGGAAATAACAGTAATCGGCTGAGTCAATATGACATTTTTGATCATTATCATTTTATAATTATAATTTGACTGTAATCGCGTACTTGGTACTTCAGTTTTACATGCTTTGATAGATGTTTTTTCAAGACATAGTTTGAATGAATTTCAACTATATCCAAATTGAATCGAAGTCAGTCCTTAATTTGTAGAACTATCAAAAATTTGGCACTGTGCATTCTTTTCATTTTCAACTATCGATATTCAATGAAAATAGGTATTTTTTTTTATTGTGCGGTTATTTTTTGTACATTTAATTTTTTTTCCTTTCATTTTCACTATACCACATGTTCTGTTTGATTCCACTGCAACGCTTATCAAGGTATTTGTTCAAAGCTCTCCGCCTATCTACCATTGCCATTCCAGTACTTCAGCCTCTGCAAAAATGAACTATTGAGTGGACCAATCAGTCGATTGATTCTGTACCAGGTGTTCTAGAACCACTCGACTTTTTTTATTTGTCAGATATCACTCTTGTTTTCGTATTGCATGCTCAGAAACCTTCTGCTTGTTTCCGATATCCAATTAACTTATGATACTGTGATACCAATTTCCTTGTGCCGTTTTTACAACCGCAATCCAATTGAAGGAGCGACTGTTATGTAAGTGGGGTCGCCAAACCTTTTGCTTCCATATTGGCCATTTTTTTAGTCTTTTGTTGTCAAGTTAAATCTCAATGGCAATTTGTATCAACTACATACTGATATAAAGTTTTTGGACCAGTTCATTCAAATATCGAACGTTCTTATTAAAATAGAATAATGAAATTTCCTTCATGTAGGATAAAGATCAAACTAACGAAGCTTTTTTCAATTTCGCAAACTCACGTGAATTCTTCTTTATTTTTTTTCGTCACATCACACTGCAAACACATTTTGTCCAATGGTAACTCTTGTCTTCGTGCAGTTGATTGCATAATTGCTGTTAATAATGACTGAGGATTGAAAAATCCACCCAACCAGACCGACGCTGGAAGCTGCGCATGAAAGAGAAAGAATTTGGTTATAAAATCAAAGAAGATGAAGAGGAATAGAAGTAATTATAATTGATGCACTTACGGCAAAATCTGTCGACCATGTCTCCAATTCTCTTAATCGTAATAATAAATCGACAAACCATGCTGTGAGTCCTAATAAAGAGGGGTATGCTCGTTGAAACCAGATGGGTGGGACCTGATCCAGAAAAAGTGCATTTTCCAAAACTTCCATTTCTGATGTAATTGTCAATTCACCCTTCAATCCTAAATCCAATTCACGCAATGATCTTTTCATTTCTCCAGTCAAACCATTCATGCGTTCGCATTCTTGAAATGCTACAATTACGTAGGGTGTACGTTCTTCAACTTTCGCCATTATGTCAATCATGTTGAATTCCTCTGGCAACTTTTCCATTATCTCATCCAAAATTTGTTTCACCTAAAAATTTATAATGTAATATATGTCAAAATGTACAGTTTTGGATGAGAATTGACAGTGGTACACTGAATTTCTCCACAACAAAACCCTATCAATGTTTTTATTTCTTAGTGTTGCATAAATTCATATAATAATTCAAATCAAATTTAAATCAAATCTTCCAGTTTCATCCAAACTACTCAACCCCATATTTTTCAATTTATTCTTTGTTGTCGAACTAGTAATAATAAGATAAGCGTTCGATAAAAATTTTATCGTTCCAACGCCATTTTCCAAAAATCCTCAGAAAAAAGAGACGATTCTTAAGAAATGATAAACAAAACGTTTCTTATCGATACTAAAAAATGAAACTTTCAATTTTGCGAGGCTTAAATTGGTAACTCCACCAACATCATCCCCTAGTAATATCCAATCAATTTTCCAATTCAATCATTACCTTATCTTCTCGCGTAACTGTTTGACCGCCCGAATCACCGGCGTCTCTTGGTTGCATTTCGAACACAGTTCTAAATAAATTTTCGGATGTTGTTGTGAGGAATCCAATCTCAGCATTTGGATGAAGACCGTAAAGGTAGGGTGACTCTGGTGGGATTGATTCGTCGATGTAGGCATGGTAACCAGCCAAGTCGGTATTGGGTGGTGCCGGGAAGCCTTTAAAAGGAGTAGAACTTGGAAATTACAAGAACCAACTAACAAGCAGTGCGTCAGCATTATTATGCTCCTCACAGCATGGAATAAAATAATAATAATGAATATAAATAATAACGAATAGAATACCTGGCGCCAATTGAAGTTCACCATCAACCAAATCTGGTTGCATCAATTCTTCCAAATACGAAACACACAATCTCCGATCCCAATCATCAGTAATATGTCCACCGTACATTATTTCACCGAATAAATATCGCAAATCTTCCCACGGTACTCTTGGACCTGCTTCAAGATAATTATACAGTACACTAACACTTATATTTAGATCACCAACATTAAATGGATAAATTTTATTCCAGCCCTGTGGTCCAAACTTTCGTCTTTCTGCCACTACAGCGTGAAAGTAACATAGAGAAAACAAGATTGCCTTGAACTCCGCCTCTTTAGTGCACATCTCAAGGGTCTCTTGAGTGAAGTTGTCGAGTGCCTTGTGCAGATTTGCTTGCATCCCGGTGGGCGGCTCATTCGTGATCTTGATTGAGGATTCAAGAACGCCTTGAGGTATTATGTGGCCTGCTGGTGTACTGGCCGGTTCAGCGCTCATAAACACACGATACGATGGATGAGATCCCTCAGCTGCAACTTCGAGTTTTTTCTCCAATAATGGTAGCCATTTTTTAACTAAATGAATATTTTGTAGAACGACCCAATGTCCATTTTTTGATGCTTGATCCATTGCATATTCTGCAACCGATTCTTGCCCTTGACCTAATGATACATTGTGAAAATTTTGGGCGTCTGAAGAGAAGCCCAAACGACGTCCTAAGTCCTCAACGTCCTTGAAATCAGAAGGAAAAAGATTTCATACTATTATTATCATTATTTCATTTCGTCGTTTATCTAAGTGTTTTATTTTTTTCATGTTTATTTATATGTATCGTATATGAATGTTGATAAAATCTTGTGATTGTACCTTGAGTGGATTTACGCCAGGAGAGAGGATAAAGAAGATGGGAGTAGAAGGACCGGTTTCTTCATAAGATTTCGAGAACTCGACAGTTTTACCCTCAACGTAACGTATACCAAGTTTCTCTTCGATAAATACTGATATCGCATAAGTCATTCTGTCTGGCCTCAACGCTCGTAACATACATAAACGTTGGAGAGCCGTTTTATTTTTCCATTCTTGTGGAAATTTTTCACGCTCTGGGCACTCGCACTCCACGAATTTCTTCCATCTTTTTGATGATGTTTCAATATCCCGATCCAAATTTCTATATGAGATAAGATAATTTATTACAAGATAGAAATGAAAAATGGTTTATGCTTATTATGGATGATTCCAATATATTAATGTGATTTGGAATTAAGATGGAATAATCTTGTCTTTTAGATTTGACTTGTGACGTGAGTGTAATCAGGAAATGGATTTATTTGTTTTTGAATCTATTTGATGAGAAACGTATCAAGAAAATGATATTTATCCATAACATTTATCTGTATAGAAATAATGACCTTTGTTGGGTCAAAATCGTATTATTTGCCCAGGAATCCAATTAAAATTCGCTATCTCGTTGGGGGTCAAATCAATTGCTATCAAAATATCCCTCATTATCACGTTTCCTCAATTCAAGAGGTATACTAATCTACTAAAGACCGTTCTCGAGATGACGTCGGGTGATAAATTCTTGAAAGGTTGAATCGTGCGATGGATCATTCAAATCGCATCAATAAATCATGTGCATTTATGACAGTATATAAATAATGGTGGAGTGTGATTTTAACAGATTTTACCAATCTAAGAAAGCATGATCTCCTTTTTTTACTAGAATTAATTTCTAGTAACACATTTTATAGTTTACAATCATAAAATGAAGAGTCACGATTTCATTCTGTCCAGTTTTATGTAATCACATGAGAAACCATAATAGAAGTTTTTCAAATATTCTAATAATTTCAAAGAATTGAGTGCATTCTGCAACTGGACAAAATTCACATTGTTACCCAACAGAATATGGAAATTTATGATTCTCACAATATTATAATACTCCTGAACTCTTTTGTTGTCAATCATTCATATTTTCCCTGATATCATTGCAATCCTCTTTATTATTTCATCACGTTTCACTTTTCGTATATTCACCTGAAATCGTCGCGTGATGCAAGACTTCTTATGCCACCCCAACTAGAATTGGTCAAGAAATCAACGGGCGACGTGACATGCGGTACAATTGGGAACCGTAAGAGAAAATCAAGTTCAATAGACGATATCTCTCTCCTTGTCAACAAAATTTGAAATGTCATTTGTGATGTGAATATAAGTTTGTCACATTCAAATAAACCACGTGATGTATACATGAATACTGAATATGTTATGCATTCAATTAAATTGAAAACCCGACTAGTAACATCATGGGCTGGATCAGCTTTTACGATAGCTTTTTGAAACACAACACTGAATGCTTTCAATGAAAATTGATATATTGGATTAATTGTATTTAAATCATTGAGGATGAAGTATAATAATGATGCCCGTGCTGCTGCTGGTCGATATAATTCACGCGCAGCATCAATTTCTTTACTTGTACCACGAGCTTCAGTCACTTTACATTCAATTTCTGCAGCTGTTCTTTTTGTTGTTTCCAAGTTTTCAACTAATGCCGTGTCTCCAAGTACATTACTGTCAGCCGACGACAACCTGTAAAATTGAAAATTGAATTAAAAACAAATTGGAGTTGTGAACAAACTTTCGTGGGTTGTATCCAATGAAAGTTCCAACATTACACACCTTGATAAAAGTGAATCCTCGAGGCTATTCAATGTTATTTTGAAATCATTTTGCTGTCTTGTGAGATCGGCCTTCAATTCCTCAAGGTCTGGACGCTCTGCTTTCACAACTTCAGCTAACAATTGATCTTCCAAACCATCTCGAGTCACAGTGAAGTTAATAAGTGTCGTTTGCGCTTGCATTTCAGGTTTATAGTGTGGATTTGCCAATTTCGTATGCAACAATAGACGAAATGATGAATTATATTCGACTTCTTTATCTCCAATTTTGATAGCACGGCCTTTTTTGATTAAATTACGGCCGAGTAATGGATCCAATACGGGATCAACTGCCTCTCCAATATTTTCAACGAGAACTGTTGATCCCGCGGCTAACGATTGTTCAATAACATCCAAATATCCTCGTTGTCCCAAACGTATCACTCGCAGATCGTCGCCATATTTTTGCTTTATCCATTTGACTCCTTGTAACTGATTGAAAATAAGCAATCTAAATCTGAGAATTTATCGACGAGTTATGGTGGTGTTACCATATTTTTTCATCCTTCATTATCTAATGTAAATTATGAACAATGACTATTTCAGTCATTTTATATGCATTATCATATTATAATTCTCAAAACGAATAATATGATATTTTGATAATGAATGAATAGCTCGAATTGAAAGAAATGGATTTATATTATTTAAAAATTCCCCATGTACTCAATGACAGTATGAAAAAATTTTTATCGATGAAAATAGTGATCTGATGATGCAGTTGTATTAATGATCACTCAATAAATATTTTATTGTGGTTGAAATTTACTATTTTCATCTGTTGTGAAACTAAATTCTTGTATTGAATCTCTGTGGAGAAGCTATAGAAAAATATCTTGTTTACCTGGGGATCGATCATCAACGGCCAACGATCAGAGTTAGATAAAATGGTCGCATTCTCTGTAGACATTCTGTCATTGGGTAATCCCTCATTATTCCATTTAGCTATTTGTGTGTCATTGGTGAGTAGAGTTAAGACATCAAGGCCATTTGTAATTGAAATTGGTGGTTCAATTGTTTTTAAAAATGGCAACCATTGTTTGTGCAACAAATCTTGTCGATATGATTTTGTGAAGCAACCAACATAGGAAATAAATGCCGTTACCAATAGCACATCGCCTGGCAACGTTTCGCCTTGATGCATCAAACTAAATTGGATTCAGATAATCAATATTATCGTCTACTCTCATACTTTCTCTCCATTTCTCTTTCATCCACATACTAAAGCTATATCAAATAACGCTTTTGGCAAATAATTTTGACTTACTCAGCAACTGAATCTGCCCAGCGAACATTCTCTGAGGCAAGACCCCCAACCAATCGATTAGCGAGCGCGATTATTGCATTAGTGGCGTCTGCTTCCTGTTGGCACTTAAGTTTCTCTGCTGTTGCCTGTTCAAAGTCCGCTGTGAGCGTTGCTAATTGCTCCTCTAATGACTGGGCAAATAGGTGTGGTCAATATTAAAAATTTGGTGTAAGCTTTAATTGGTACAAAGGAGAAAAAAAAAAGGCGGGCA
The DNA here is from genome assembly GCA_030523085.1 of Meteorus colon. Lineage (NCBI taxonomy): Eukaryota > Metazoa > Arthropoda > Insecta > Hymenoptera > Braconidae > Meteorus > Meteorus colon. The sequence goes on along the minus strand of JAPYZH010000637.1, from coordinate 28,347 downwards.
AATTAAATTCCATTCTATTATTAGATTTGATGAATTGAATTCTTACACAGACTTTACGCTTGATGACACTCAATTTGTCTTGTGCCGCTGCCAATTCGGCGTTGGCTTGTGCCAATGCTTTCCTCTTCGGTTCAACATCACAAAATACTTCGTAAAATTTGATAATATTAATAACCCATGCACATAAACCAGCAGCTGCTGCCGACTTTGATCTCACAAATTCAGGTTCGAATTCCGAGTCTTTTAAATATGGTTGAATTGCCTTGGTTACTTCCGGATGAATATTTTCCTTGTCATAATTGATTAGCGCATCGAGAAATGCGTCAACTTTTGCCATCACAATCTTTTGAATGAAAAATTTATCATTCAATTTGAGAGAGAATAATTCAAAGTTTATGCCAGCCAATTTTAATTAGTTATGTCATGAAATACAAATGACAGATTATTATAGGATAAGAAAAAAAAATGGGGCCAAAAAATGTGTAACGTACTTTGGCGGCTTTCCAGCTCCTGTCCTTTGGCACTTTGCCACCAGGCGCAAGGAGTACCATCACTGCCGCAGTGACATTGGTCACAGCCCCCGGCGGCGATCCAAATGACTTTAATTCCGTGAGATTCGCTTTATTAAGTGTGTTTAAAGCCTCTTGTGCGGCAAGCAAAGCCGGTTCGGCTTTTAACAAGTCTGCCTCACAATCGCGTTGCTTTTTCGATACTTCTTCAGCAATTACTGCAACCTTCGATTCTTCTTCATCCGCTAGAGAATTAAAAATAAAATCATATTCAATTGGTTTAGTATTGAAGAATGTCGGAAAATTATATGTTTTATGACTTTTCATTTTAATGAATCTTCATCTTTTTTTGTGGTTTTCATTCTTCCAGAGTTAGCATACTTCAAAACACGATTTTTTTTCTCAAATGCTATTACCCTAGCGTCTCTTATCAATGACTTACCCAATGCTTTCTCTTTTTGGACTTTTTCAGTTTCAACACCAACAATAGCAATGAGCGTATCGGCCGCTTCATTTTTTTGTTGTAATTCAATTTCCTGTATGGCCAATTTTTGTTTCAATTCCGAAACTTGTGTCGCAGTCGATTTCAACTTTGCCAAACCATTTTCTAATCGTTCTATTCGGCCCCTTAATTCTCGGGATTTAGCCTTAAGGAGTTTTGTGTACAGACTAATTTGTTCCAGGAATGACTTTGGTGTGGTGTAATTGTAACGCCGCTCACCCGCCAAATAGAGACGGCTCGTTGCGTTCACAGTTGTGTGAGCATGGGCCATGAACTTTGCTGCTGACTCCCTAAATTATTATATTGTCGCGTCGTCAATTATCACAGACATAATATCCCAAATATTTCTACTACATACGGATATTAAATTATTTATTAGATTTTACCTGCAGTCGTCGGATAACTGATCGAGTTCCTCGAGAAATCGTTTCGATACAGACATTAATGCTTCTTGCGGCCATTCGTGAAACCAATTAATGGCAGTGCAATTTATTATTGCCGGAAATTTCCGCGATCGTACGCGGAGTGTTGACCCCACAGGCGAGAAACACAATACAACTCTGGAAAAGTTTGATATTAAATTCATTATTGCGGAATGTTTCTGGTCTAGTCGCCACGAGGAAGGCTGATATCCAATAATTTTACGTTGAGAATAAGAAAAAAATTGTTTAATAGAATTTTCATTAATTGTATTTATGTATGGGATCACGTCATAATATTTTCGCCTTCATTTTTTGGTTATTTCAGTTTGAAATATATATTTCAAGGGTGTAGACTATTACTATAACCTGAAGTGAATGATACTACATTTTCCTCAAATGGTAAAATATTGATAATTAACATTCTTCGTAGGGTAACATTACCACATCGTGAATTTCTCTTAGCATTGGAAAAAAAAAATAAATGTCGTTCAGACTTACTTGAGCTGCCTCCTAACTCGATCGATGAAGAATTTCCAACAGTTCTCTCTAGTATCCAATAATCCAGCGCCTTTCACTTCATTTCGCACACCTTCGATTAAAATTTAAGCCCCAAGTCACAACTTTTTTATTTTTCCGTCATAAATTTTTGTGACTTTTGTAAAACAGAAATAAATAGAACCTGCAATTATGTTCTCGACTTCATCCTCAGGAAAAAGATCAGGTACTTCACCAGACGCTAACATATCATTGATCAATACTAAAAATTGTTCATTAGGAATTTGTGCATCAGTCATTAAGAACATTATTCCAATGTTCTTCATTCCTGATTTCATATAGAGTGCAGCAAGTTCCATTTTCAAGTCCAGAACTCCATATCCCTTTCGCAATTGTATTTGCGAAACTTCAAGTGAACCTATAAACGCAGCTAAACGTGATAAACTTTGTTTTCCTGAGCCACCAACTCCAACTAACAATGCGCTGCCCCTTGGCGATTCTAAAATTCGATTTATGCGACAAACATGCATCATGGCATCTTCAAAGAGAACTAAATTCATTGCTGCAACTAAATCATTGTAGCTCACAAGAGCCTCTGTGAGTAAACGATGTAAAACTGTCCAATCTTTTACTGGCATGTATTTTGGCTCACCAACACCACCTGAAAAATTCATGACGTCATATATTAATTTACTGTGAGAAAGTGTTCCACTTAAGGTGACCATGTTCATGACGAGAATCGAAAGTTTTTATTATCAAATGTTCGCTGAATATAATTGCGATCTATTTCGATCAAACATGTTAAAGGTGGAAAATGGCATGAAATGATTCTTACGGTTGCATGTGGAAAAATTTCCATCTGGAAAAATCGTATCCTCTCCACGTGATATTTCTCCCAGGGATTCTTTTCTGCTCTCTATGCGACCTTTTTCAAACACTAAATAAGTATAGATCAACGGGTTTTGGTTTTTGATTTAATTTCTTCTATATCAATGCTTATTCTCAAAATTGGTATATTAATCATGAACGTATAGCAGCATTATTCATTGTTTATCTTCAATTTTTTAAGTAAATTTTCGAATATTCAGTTCACATCTTTTATCCATTCATATTTGAATATCTACTCCAACTTATTTATTTCTGATTGTTTATCAAGGTGAAAATATCAGGATCAAATTAGCCAGAATCAATTTGGAAGAATTATCAAGATCAATCGATTTCTCTTGGATCGTTATCAAAGTAGTTGATGAAACTCGAATTAGAGCAACATTTCGAGGATTTCATTTTCTCCTATTGATGTTCAAACAAAATAAAATCAGTGCAACTCATGATGATGTACAGAATGAGTGATTTTTCAATTTTTTCGTATATGATGAATCCAACAATGGCTATGGCAACGCGTTATAAATTTTGTGAACAAAATATGGTATACAAAAAAATAATTCAATGAAGCTGATAGAATAACTTTTCACTCTTCTTGTGTGGGATATTTCAATTCTACGGAAGAAAAAGTTCGAGAATTTGTCTTGAACATGGTCACCAAACATAATTTCCGGATTGTTCTGAAATACTACCAGCAAAGTGACAATAAATGTTTGGTCTCTCCATCACTGCACCCTCATCCATGTCTTCAGTGTTTTTTTTCAAAATATCTATCTGTAATTTTGAAAAATTTTCGATATCCTTTTCATCCGTCAATTTATCGCCATAAACACGTTGTGTTTCATGCATCCATAATCGAATAATGTCACAAGATTGTTGAAGACACTCATTTCCACTGAAGAGCATTCCTTGAAAGCAATTTGACAAATCACGTAGATTGAAAATATAATGAAATTTCGTAGCCGTTGGAAGAAACACTTGAGCACAACGATGATGGAGTTGGAGTGAAGCCTGAACAATATTCCCACACAACTCCGTTACACCCGATGGGAATCTGATTGTAAAATTGAAAAATTAAATCCTGTAATTAGTATGCACCAATCATTTTTTGTATTTTACTATTCACCTGTGTTCGAGATTGGCCAGATGTTGTGATAGAATTGACGAGTAAATTGTAGTCAATGAATCCTGATTAGGAAAACTCACTGCGAATACTGTAAAATGTCTCTGCAATCTTGGATTTATTGTGAATGAACCAGCAGTTGGATTCATACAACTCACATATTGACAATTGTGAATGTCCTTCAAGCTTAATTTAGTTCTATCATACCAATGTCCATAATCCAAATGTTGACGTATCAATGTGTGTGGTTGAACAGTACCGTAAGTATCCACTTCTGGCATATTCATATCATCAACAAAATAAACTAAAGTTTTATTTCCTGGTGGTCCATAATTACGTCCAGCTTTCTTTTCCAATGGTTTCTCAAGGATTTTCTGCAACATCTCCGAAGATGTATAGAAATTGAATGGCACATTAGCAATCGCATAATTTTCAGAGAGCTGAAGTAATTTTTCAGACACAAGAACAGTTTTGCCACATCCTGCTGTACCAACCAGCATAACTGGATGTTTATCTGCCATCAATAAGTCTAAAAAATATTTTATTCTTATTGATTCTGCCGTATAAACTAACGCTGCTTGCAAAGGCATATCAGGATCTAATTCAAATTTGGGAACACGTTCAGACCACAATGTAAATTCTTTCGTTTCTGAATCAATATAATAATCAAATACTGTTCCTTGAGCCGGGAATTTAACTTGTTTGAATTCATTAACCCACCATTTCGTATATTCCACACGATAATCAAGTGTTTGATCTTGGAACATTGCTGAACCAAATGCCCAAACGGCAGCAAACACGAAATACAATTCATAATGGTCTTTGCTAAAATCATTTGTTGTTAACTCAGGTTTCAATAAGCAGTGCAATAAATGACACAACATTTCGACGTGTGCCATATCTGCGATTGGTGTTATCTTTTTGAAACGTGTTCTCAATGTATCCAAACAAATCGGAATATATTTATCGAATAAAATAACAAGATTCGACTTTTCAGCGGGTATGGTACGTGTTTCAATCCAACTTGTTACATATGGATTCCATCCAAGATCTTGTGAATTTATATAGAGAATACCGGCTCGTGAAACCGTTGCAGGTGTTGCTGTACGTAAATTTGATATTTCAAATAACAGTCGCATTGCTGGTGTCAAAGCTATCCTCTCATTGCTTGCCAATGTCAAAATTTTGTTATCATCCATCACCGTATTCAGTGATTCAATCCACATTGGGTCAATGTCACCATCTAATATGATCCATTTCGGATTTTCTCCACCAAGATTAGCCTGGTCTCTCATAATAACTGAAAACAATCCATCCTTCCATTCACGAGTCGCTGGATTTATTATTCCAAATAATTCATCATTCGTTACAGCTTTTGGATTCAAATCATTGAACATTGGTTTACGTTTTATATTCTGATACGTTCGAAAAAGAGTTCGCCACACTTGAGTTTTGCCACAACCTGCTGTGCCAATGATAAATACTGAATGTCTCACTTCTAACAACTCCTCTAATTGCACAACTTTCAATATAAAACCATCTTCAGGTTGTAGCAATAAATCTGCTGCTGCTAATTTAACTGTTTTTTCGAATTCAACATCTCTTTTACGAGGTACATCAAGTGCAGGAAATAAATCAGCAATCAATCCCATGAAAACAGGTAAATCATCTGAAACTATTTTTGGAATGTTGAAATCACGAAGTGCACGCATCAATACTTCTTCTTCTGGTCTTCCAGGATCACCACGTTTCAAACTTCCTGCGACTACGAGGACTGATTTAATTGCACGCAGTCCCCAATCGTAGTGATCTTGTTTAGATAATAATTCTTTGCATAGTGTGTAGAGTGTGATGAATTTACGTGCAAGAACACGCGCGTCCTGAAAGCCTTCAGCGACCAACATAATTTCACAGATCAATTCAAAATCCGGTACAACCATTGCACATGGACGAAACAAAGCTTTCAAATTTTCTGGCAATTCAGTACGTCCCGCGTATCCAGGATTCATTGTGATGAATATACCAACGCTCGGTTCCAATGCAATCATTTCACCCATAAAATTGAAAGTTTCTTTTTTATCTCTTATGGCATCTTGCACGGATTTAACTTGGACTGCGACTACTGACAAAACTTCAACAGAAATTCGATTGAACTCATCGAAGCAGCCCCATGCACCAGTTTGTGCAAGACCTTTGTAGATATTTCCACATGATTTGTAATCCATTTGTTCGGAACAATTAAATACGTATACCATTATACCGAGAGCTCGGCCAAGATCTTTGGTTGTTTCGGTTTTTCCAGTTCCAGCTGGTCCTGCAGGTCCACCACCCATTACCAAATGCAATGATTGAGTGAGGGTAATGTAACATCGGTCTGTCAGTGGAGTAATGACAAGTCTGAAAGAAAAATATGTCATAAAAAAAGTGTTTAGCGGTAATAGATGGAATGATATAATGAATATGCCGATTATTTTGAATAATGATGCAATTTTTTAATAAAGAATGCGATCTAAGTTCAATTTCTTCTCCCAAAAGCTTGCAATTCATCTTTCATCACGATAGCTTAAGAATAATAGTCCAATATCGTCTACAAATCTTCGAGGATTCTTTTTTTTCTCATTACGTCTGGCAAATTAAGTTAAGGTAGACCTATCGCGTAGTTAGTCAAAATACATCTTATTATTGGTAACACTGTAAATAACCCATATATAATCAATGTAAATATTATTTTATTAGGATAACAAATGTCGGTGATTCTTGATACCAGTGTCATTATGAGGTTTTTCGATCTCAATCTGATTTGACTTACATTGTCTGATCGTCCATACTACTACGCCAACTCATCAAGTAATTACTTTACTAAATCGATGATTTTTATCATAATTACTCGATTTTTCTCAATGTTTTTTACTTACAAATATTCTTTAGGGTTTTCTCAACATATTAAAATCTTTTTTGAAAATGCATCTAATCGCGAATACTAAACATTTATGCCTTGCATCTTTGTCGGAGCAAGATTCCAACAAGCCGTGTGTTGAATTTCAAAATTTCATAAATTATTTATCGTGATAAATAGTCGGTAATACACTCTGAAATCTTGCAGGCATTTTCCTGCATATATTAAATAGTCTAATAAATAAATATCAATTTTTTATCTAATAATGCGGTTCACGACAAGGCTACCTTAACTCGTGTTCTTCTGATGTTTCCATTATTCACGATAAAGTAGACGATATTAACTGATTGCACATGAAAACTTGCGGTGATTACCATCATTATTTCGTATTGGTGATATTATAATTTCAATACTCAGAAAAGTAATTTCGCGAGTTCCTAAATAGTTGTCATACGCTCCGTAATTTTTCCGTTTTATTGCCTAAGAAATATTGTCCAAAACACTATTCGAATCAGTCCTCTTCATTCTAATATTCTACTACAAATCTCAAGATTCAAATCTGATATGTTTCACATGGAGAGAGTTTATTCAAGGATCAACACTGAAAACGATAAAGATTGATGAATCCAACTAACCTGGGCGTATTTCCTAAATATTCATGCGAATATCTGAATTGCGCATCACAAATATTGGCAAAACAGTCCTTTTCTTTCTCATCCCATCTATGCCGTAATTGACTTTGCCATTGAAATGCTTGACCAGTTTCGACTTTGGCCTGAACAAGTTTTGCGACAACATCACGTGAATGTACATCAATCGTACATATCGTCATAACTTTTTGTCGATCTTGTTTACTTAATTCACCAAGAAGAAGTGTGATCAATGTACTCAGCTGCAGAATTTGTTTTTTCAAATAGTCTTTTAATGCATTGTCATATCCCTCCTCAAGACGTGAAAATGCAAGATTAACTTCCGTAGTCCACCATATTTGTGTTCCACATAATGATACTTGAGCTGGATAATCAAATAGCCATTGTTCTCGTGGTTTCTCTTCATATGCTGCTACTGCCTCACTGAAATAATGACGAATCGATGCACGCATTGAATATTGCAATCGATTCAGCCAAACCTCGACAGCTCCTTCGCAAGCCATCTCACAGTTTGCGAATTGAACGTACTCTCCATCTTTAGCATGCATTCCTGTGGAATTTGATAAAATTTATTCTTCAATAAGTTAATGACAATAATAACGAGGGGAAATGGAACTCGTCACGCTTTTCATGAAAGGTATCTAATTGGGTTTCTTTTTTTTGCATTTATCATGACTCTGTCTGGATGACGGATTGGGAAATAAAATTTTAAACTTAGAATGACTTTCGTATTGATGAAGAATTTTCACTGTTATTTTTTGATTCGAATGTAGGGAAAATTGAGGATGAAATTAACGTGGGTATCGTAGATTCGTAGGTCGAGGATGTGTGAAAGAAACGGGATGTCGAATGGTGATTATTAATGTTTTTTTTTATCTATTAATTTATACGAGTGCAAAACTGTTTGAGTTTTGAGTTTTGGTTTAGACTCACCGAAAGGTGTTCTTTCTGGAGAGAGATAACTAGACTCGATTCGATTCTACTATTTTATACTTAGAAACGAGGTGTTTTATGGAAAAAAATTTTCTCTAAAATAATATGATGTCCATATACATTCTTTCTCATGAAGTGATCAGAGCAATGTTGTGTGAATGATTGTTTGATCTTTTTCTTTTGTTTAATCAGATATCGATATTGTTACTCTAATTAACCAACGTATCCTATTCCACACTTACCAACTACTCGTTTTATATCCGCATCTGTTCCATCAAATTTCAGTCGTGCCATTGAATCAAAAAGTTTAGTCAAATGGCGAGCAACCACTGCCGGTTGATTTCCATTTGATAAAATATCAAGTAAATCCGTCGACGAAACAAAATAAAAGCGTGGGAATGCCAGACGTTTTGTTTCCAAATACTCGGCAAGTGCTTTTTCACAGAGAACTAATTCCTTCTGTAAAATATCTAATGCAGCTGCTAAACCATCTCTATTAGTTGCTTCAACGACATTTGGTGTCTTGGACATGTCCGCTGTCATCTTTTTGAATTCATCATCGATGCGATTGAAGCGTTCCGCATCAACTGGCAGCTGTTTTCTAATATCTTGCGACGACATGAAAATACTCTCGAGGTGCATCCATGTGCGTTGAACTTCGAACCACACAGTTGTCACTTGATCAGCAACACTCAATTTTTTCTGCCATGCTGACACTTCACCCAAGAAGTGAGCGATGAATTTAGAAGTAATCAGATTTTGTAATTGTACCTAAATCAATAATACTTTGTTGAATAACATGGTGCAAAATTCAACTAAAGAACCAAATTCAACTAGCATGGACAGTTACATTCAACGATTTGAATTTACTTCTGTTTGCATTTTCTAATAGGGACTACCGAATCTTAAGTTGTTCCATTGAATTTCAAACATTCTCTACATTGCTATTATTCTCGATTTGTTAAAACTTCTCACAATAATTCCCGATGCGAAAAGTATCAGGAATTTTCATCTTCCTAGTAATTCATCTGCATTTTACATTTTTTGATTCTAAGTATATAATTCATACCAACATACTCCATAATTTTCAGTAACGCATCGTTTTGTTTTGCATCATCGTTTTCTTCATTGTGATAAAGTCACAACTATATTTAATCTCATCGCTCATCTTACAACACGAATCGAAAATCCAAGCCATTTCAATTGCGTTTCATACACTATTTCGTATTCTATCTCAATACGAGTAGACTAATTGGGTATGTAACGAATTGAAACACCAAAAAAAATAGAAACAAAAAATTCCATTCTCTTTTAACGGACTATTCTTTCTCAATTTATTCATCACCTGGTTCTCTTCGAGTGTTTCAATCAGTTCCTCACTAGCTCTCAGCAACGTAGCTCCAGTACGTTGATGTAATTCACGATCAAACTCCATTGTTGACCATGTAGTATTCAACTCTCTCAGATATTTTTCCATCGACATTTCTTTAACTGCTTTATCCACAATATTTTTCACTTCTTCCTCACATTCATGTAGATTCAATTCAAGTAAATCAGCCAATGTCGTGGATTCATCCATAACAAAACAAACCTATATTCCAGTGGGGCAAAAAAAAAAGCCTCTGAATTTCTTATTAATTTTTCACAGACTCGATGAACACATGCAGTACTCAAAAAGTCAAGGTGCATAATGAATGAAATGAGAACGTGGACACCAATTGGTGATGGTGACAATGAAAAGCGTAATTGTTCTTCCTTCTTTTTCATGATCACAAGTTTATTTTATTGCGTATTTAAAATGGTCGATACAATAGATGAATTAATAACATAAATTTTATAAAATTAATTGTAAACCAAAAATGCAATTCAGCCAGTGCTAAATTATATGACATTATGAATTATTGATTAGTGATATATAATAGAATATATCATATTCAGTATTATGATACACATAATATCATGAAATATATATTTTTCCATGTTTATATAAAAATGCAAAATATGGATTGTCTTATAGTGCGTTTTTATTTACAGTGGACTTACGGTCATTTCTGGAGTCATGTTGCCCAATTTCTGTAAAACATCGATAGCGTATATACAGAGCAGTGCAACTAGAGAATTATGATACGTGTTCATATAACGTAGTCATCCATAATATTTTTCATAATTGAGGAGGCATTCTCGATAGATGCAAATCGAAAATTAGTAATCCCTTCTTTTTAATGCAAACTTTCCGTACTAGTTCTTATGGCTCCGAAACCATATGCGAATTCACATAAATATTTCTGTCTAGTATAAATGGATTTTTGATATGGGATTTCTACTTTTGTGTCCTTAAACAATGTATATGACGCGTCGAGAGCAAATACTACTCTAAATTATGGGGAAAGCGGATATTTATTTGTTATCTGGTACATGAGCTTTGAAGGGAATTTTCACCAATCTTCTGTGTTGGGTTTCGAAAATTCTGATAGGAAAAAGCTCTTTTTAGTGGCATCGGCCAAACAGTACTGTATGTCATGTTGACGTCGTAATACATTTTTTTTTCTCAAATTTACTACAAGAAACTGACGAGTGAAGTGGGCTATTGTTGATGAAATCAAAATAGATGTCTGTTTCACTGAATAGTGGAAGCCGAATTACTTTCCATTCTCACTCATGAGTCGAGAACAGAATTAGCAATGTGTAAACTCTATCTGTGTTGAATTCTTGAGTGAAACTTTGTGAAAGACTCATTTGAAATATGCCAAATCAAACCAGGATTGTTCTCAGTTCTTTTTCTCTCGCCGGATGTTTCATCGATGATATAACAGAGAAGACGTCTCTGTTCAAAGGTTTTTACACGAATCACTGGATTCCACTTCCTTTGTGCATTTAGTTTTTCGAAATATCTCACCACACATATTAGTTGACAGTATCAATAATCGACCGGCCCCTATTAATCTCATGTATTTATTATTGTGAAATGAGAAAAGAATCAAATCATAGTTTGCGTCTTCCATTGAAAAATCATCCAGAATAAAAAATTTAACATGTATTACTACTTTTCGATAGCCGTTGATCAGAATCCCTCCTCAAATAAGAATAAAAAGAACACGTAGAGATTTTTCTCTGTTTTTTCTATGTACACATAGAGATATTATTTCGATAGTGAAAGCTATTTTTTTCATTTCAAATCAGCCTCCAATGTCGAGTAGATAAATTTTTCGCTACCTTAGTACTATTCATCAGTTGTCGCCAATGTCGTTCACGAATCGCCGGATTTTGTAGTTCACCCACGGCACGTAATGACGTCAGCATATTTTTTACAGTCGCCTCCAATGAGACGTACGTGTCCCAAGGTCGCATTTCTTTGTCGAGTGCTAAAACGTACACACACGAATACATACAAGTTTAAATTCTATTTTGATTTTAATCGAATTGTATAATAGTAGAATTCTGATGATGCACAGTTTTATTTTTCCATTCCTGAAGTGACAGACTCACCGCGAATTTCTTTGGCAAATTTTTTGCACTCAATATCCATATTTTCCACATCAATTTTCCGCCATGGAGTCGTTTTCCATCCTTCAATACTACTACGTACAATGAATACATAGTCCCAGAGTTGCTTTAACATCCGCAATTCTCTTCGACATTGTTTCAATTGTTTAAATTCTGGTACCGTAACTTCAAACAGAGACGCTGATTCTTGAATATCATTCATTTGACGTTCCAACATACAAATTTCTTTGTCTGCTTCATCCAATAATACATACGCATTGTTACATTCATATTTGAAAAAACTGTATCGTCTGAATGCTTCACGATAATGACCAATTGTCGTATCAAATGCTGATATCCTACCGCGTATTCTTGATACTTCACCTGGAGATCAAATTTGCTTACTTCAATTGTAAACCAACATAACCATTGCTACAGAGGAGTAAATTTCATTGGTACTTTTGTTTTACCTGCTTGCAATGGTGCAACTTGTTGCTTCACTAGGAGCGCAAGTTTTTTTGTATTTGCCCATTGTTCTGGTAATTCTTGAAGTAATACATTTACTTCTTCTGGAATATCCTGATCGTAGAACTTTAAAAGTTCAATGGTTTCTTGAAGTGGTTGAAACATTTCATCGGTTGTTGGTTGTCGTTCCTTCACTTGCATTAGATATCCCATGACACTCACAAGCCCGACATAATCTCCTGGTTGTATTTGCTGTAGCAAACCCTCGTCTGCTAATCTAAAAATTTTTTTAAGTTATTGATATGTGTTAGACAAATATAAGACATCTTCTCTCATATTTTCAATCGAACAAAGTCGAGTAATTCAACTGTTCCTCAATTTTTGGTTCAAGTTCATGAAAAGATTCTGGCAATAAGAGTTAAACTCTGAGAACTGAATTTTTTGCATATTGAACTAGTTGTTTGGTGAAATTGGAATGAATATCTTCACCAATGAAGAAGTTTATATTAGTGTGAAGCCTATAAAATGGCCGAATATGATACAAAGTTGAATGTGAAGTGAATGATAACAATATACAATTTGTTTTTAGGAGGAGAAACTATTTCTTTAACTAATTCAACAGCGCAGCGATTGCTATTCTATTTCAAGACGAATTTTAATAGAATTCAATTGCAATGTTGATAGGTAATTGAATTAATGCTGATCATCAATCCGCATTTGTTCAATTCGTTTGTTACGTGAATGTAGCTATTTCAATCCCGACTTTATAGCCATTATATCATCAGTACAAACTACTGTAAATAGAGATGACAACGATCAAAATATTCCATCTTTCTTTGTTTCCTCATGAAAAAGATACGAACTGAAGTCATAACTTCTCATCATGAACCCTCGTTTATCCAAACGTACGATCTATTTTTACAGGAGAAAAAAAAATTATAAAGTCATATTCACAGAAAGTTTTACCGAATAAAATTCCCTAGATCTGATAGACTGCTTGTAACACGTTCAACAAGATGTTTTTTAAACATACTGGACCATTTGCATACGCTATTCAACAATGATTGCTTGAAGGGTCGTAAATTCACTCTGAACCATCCGCAAAAAATGCGTGATGGGTCCATCTCTTCAATTTCAAGATAGAGACCCTCATACAAGTCAATTTGTTCACGAAATTGTTCCATTTTTGGTGAAACTTTTTGGGGTGATTTTGGATCAAGCATCGCTATCATTTCCATCTCATCAATCGTCAATTGACGACTGTATTCTAAAAATTGTTGCATTACGACATCTCTATCTTCCAACCACAAATATGCATATCCTGAAATCAAACACGATGAGAATCAATCATTTTACTAAAAATTAAACGATTTATTGAAGAAGTCATTGATGTCTCCCCACCTTCAAATATTCCACAGAATTCCGTAGCTTCATCCACAGCTTTGCTAACACCCGTTAAAATTTCATTCTTCATTCCTTTGATGTCATCATTCGCTTCAATATCAATCGAATAATCATTGGAATCAGTTTTCAGTCGGCGAATCAACTGCACCATATTTATAATGTCATTTAAAATCCCAATTATCATTTGCTCAAGTCCGTCGGAATCGTCAGGGTCTAATGACGGTTCATAATACAAATCAGGTTCGCGTAATTCGAGTTTTGCTTCGAATAAAGCTTCATATTGTCCAGCTGAATCCATATTTTCTGATAAGTAACTCAAACAACAACCAACCGCTTTACGTAATGATGTAATAACGATGTCATCAACATAATCAACATATTCTTTCCACACGTCACTAACATCTGACGTTACTTCGAATAGAATTTTATTTTCATTCAGTAGAGTATGAATTTCTTCACCACCTTTTTTTATTTCTGCATATCGTTTTGCAATATTTTCTGCTCGTTCATCTAATGCAAGAAGAGTATCTTTACGACGATCTTTACGCTCAATTAATGGTGTTCGTGTCCATGGTTCCAGTATTCTCTTGATTTTATCAATATTATTTTGTATTGCTTTCAATCTTCTCCAGAGCCCTTGGACCAGTACACCCAACTCATTGATATATTCTGATAAACCTTCAGAATTCCAACACAATTCTTTTTCACCTCGTGTAATCATCGAATCGATTCGTGCTATCTCAAGCACAATTAAATTGTATTCAATTTGCCGTGATGTTCTTCTTATATCATTATACGATGTAACACTGACACCAAGTAATGCCCGAAATTTTCTGAAAGTTTCATCCTGTTCTGACACCTGTGGATATTGGAAATAATTTTTCTCCTTATTAATACATACACTGAATCAAAATGTTTTTTTTTTTTTTTTTTTTTTTTCACATTGAAACATGAAATAGTAGTCTGGTTATTGACGATGAATGGACTGAATCAATTGACCCATCGAAGTTTGTGACGGTCGGTTAGAGTGTTAAAATTTTTGACTCTATCAACAGCTATCTCATCAAATAATAAACATAATGGCCAAAGAATTGATGTCATTGAAGTATTCAAAATATTCATTTGAGATTGGAATAACCAGAAGGAAACAGAGAAAAATATTTCCGTTCTTCAGTCGGTAGATAATTTTATCAATGGTTAATTAGAAAGCACAACAATATAGCTGCTGAAAATCTTCATTGGCGAACTTTGTTTTCGTCTCAAATACGATATGAATGGTGTGATGAAGTTTCGTTTAATAATTCAATAATTCCCTATCTTGCATTTATACTTCGGTTTATGATATTTTTCCACTCTCCATTGAAATTTTGAGTGTTGACAAGGTCTCTACTTTTAGAGTATTTTCTGCTCCGAAGGGTTTCGCCCATTCATCCTCTTTCATCGTTACAAATCGATGTGATTGCTAGAAGTGGGAGAAGTTGAACCTACTATTGGCTGAGTAAGAGTGAG
Source organism: Meteorus colon (assembly GCA_030523085.1). NCBI lineage: Eukaryota > Metazoa > Arthropoda > Insecta > Hymenoptera > Braconidae > Meteorus > Meteorus colon. The sequence goes on along the minus strand of JAPYZH010000637.1, from coordinate 13,074 downwards.
TGTAACCGTCGCTGAACTGAGCGACCTTTCGGACTGTTCATTTATCGTTGGAAACAATAGAATAGTAATTTCTGGAAAAATTTCCTGCTAATACTATTGCAATAACTTAACTGTGAATTGAACAATTATTTCTTTCCAGTTATCGCAGTAGTAATAATAACAAGTTGTTGATTGAAATAACGGAGCACTATTGTTTCCCACAAATCTCGCTAGGAAATAAAATAAGATTTTCGATTCTTTCAATCGAATCAAAAAACATCAACATATCTATATTGGTCGTGCAACTATTTCTAAACTAATCCCAATGGACAAAAAATCCAACTGAACGTAACAATCACTCATCGATTTTTCTTTTTAGTTGACGTATACTCATCAATGATAAATTGTTAGTTCAACCTTTCAAGTTATTCAGGTCATCACTTTCAGGACGAAGGATGATGAGTAATATAACGCTGAATGAATAAAGAATGGAAGATTGCAACAAACCTGTAGAGCAATTTGCGGAATGTCGTTGTCTGTCATTTGCTTCAAATAATTAACTTCCTTCAGAACAGCAAGTAAATCATGATCAAAATTGACCATTAGTAAAATTGAGCCACGATCCCGCGTGAGTAAATGACGTTGCAATCCTTTATCAACTGACATTGGAACAACCGATGCCCATTCATCAAAAAGTTTCGTTTCCTTTTCACTCAAAATATTGATTAATCTTTCATATCGTGAGATAATCTCTTGACCCTCTTTGCTCTCAACAATGCTGCAATCAGATTACAACTGATTAATGGATGTAAATTTTTACTTGTTGTCCCTCATTTCATTATTACTATCCGGACAAATAACTATGTGTAATACTTACGACTGTTGTAATGTTTTAAATGACTGTACGGGAAGATTAATTCGTTGTCTGAGCATACTGATAAATTGTAATGCTGCAGCCAAAGGCGGTAAATTGCTCATTGCATTGAGCACACCACGATCAAATAATGCTTCAATAGTTGTTAATTCATCATTCAACAAATCGTAGATACGTAAATAACGGTTCATGAATTGTTTTTGAATTACTGGTCGATTCAGAACAGTTCCGCCAATATTGATGAGCTGAAAAAAAAATTATCTATAGGTGAATAAATTCGTTACAATATGATAAAAGGATTAATCACTGATATTCAGTATTCCATTCTTATTTTTTTACGGACTTTGAAGGCACTTTCCAAATTACTGCAATCGTCGAATGCTTGACAAAGTATCGCTGCAAGTTTACTGTCAAAATCAGTTATAGATTCAGCGAATTTTTTGCAATCAACAGCAAATGATTCGTCATCAGGTTCAAGCACATCACTCGCGCGAGCAGAAAATGCTGCAAATAGTTGTTGAAATTCTTTCACAACACCGACAATTCTCGCGCTCAATGAGCGACCTAATATTCCACCAATTTCAATTTTTTCCAATTTTGAAAACTCGAGGACAGTGTGGAACAGCCATTCGATATCTGCTAATCGTTGTAAAAATGCATCCAGTCGATGAAATACTGCAGAAGAATTAAATGTCCATGGTGGTGAATTTTCTTTCATTCCTGGTTGTTGTCTTGCGTTCTCAAATTGACATTTGAATTCTTCCAATACACCTGAAAATAATGAAGCATCATTTCATCAACAAATATACATATATATATTTTTCAGGTCAGATTTCCTGTTTGTCTACTAAGATTGTGAAACTTAAAACCACCACACATTTCGAGGATGAAGTTGGACTTAAAAAATTGTGAATATGGATCTGGTGATGTGTAGTGTTGTTATAGTTTTCAATCTTGGTGTGTCGTGTTGAATTAATTATTTCCAATTCCAGAGTTCTGTATGCAGTTCTGGATTTGAGTATAACTTTGATTTATTACTTTTGCTATGAGACCTTAACCATTCAATCAGATAATATGTACGCTAGTAGTCACTTCATCAATCGAATAATCATCCATAATCAAGGTTTGTATCAATAAAATTCTCAAATCTCATGTGAAGTCCCAATCTGTATTTTTACTGTAAATATAATCGATACGAAATTCGGTTGGAGTTTAAGTGCAAAAATTCTTAATTCAGAAAACTTTTGTCAACTATATCTAAACTCATAGTTAATAATAATCACAACGACACAACATAATTAAACTGTTTTATATTACATTGATGAAATGTGAGCCAAAAATCAATACATAGAAAGCATCAACTCATCTAAGTATTCTTACATGAGATAGAAAACAAACATATTCGTATACATGTGACAATCTTCGTTGGACTATGCTTTGAATGTCGAGTGAGAAAATACATGTATGAATGAAAAAATAAATGAATAAACAACAAATACCTCGTGATATTTGAACACGCTGCAGAGCTTCATCAACATCGCTCTGAAATATTGATGAAGGATCAAGGAATCGACGAGCTTCTTGTATCAACAGGTTGGAGATTTGTCTGAACATAATAATCAATTTTGATGAATTCTGACAGTATCGTGATTTTGCCCAAGCCAAACCCACACAGTGGATAACACTCGACATCAAAGGCTTAGCTTCGGAAAAATCAATTTCCTCGATGGCCTTGAAGCAACGTCGCAAGGGTGTCAAATGTAATGATATCTCTTTTGCTTCAGCTAAAGACGATACGACGTTACCAAATAGAGTGCGAAAACATGGATAGTAAGCACTGTCTGTTTTTTCTAAAATTATCGCCATCTTCCGCACGCGATCCTCACGCAATTGATCAAAAACATACCTGAAATAGTAATTTATCAGTCAAGTAAATATATAAATTGACAAAAAAAAGAATGAACAAAATTGATGATGGAGGGTTATCAACCTCAAGTTAGTCAGTCGTTTAGACCAGTATTCCAATTCAACTGCTGGTGTTGGATTTTGTCCATTTTCAAACGCTGCTACGGATTCTTGAGTGACAACGTCATTTACCAAGTAAGCCCATTTAATTACAACTCCTTCAATAGCACTCTTCAAATATAAATCCACTGCTTGTGGCCCCTCATCATTCACCAGTCGCTCAACCTCCGCAACTTTTTCCAAACCAGCTGGCATTGGCAACACAGTTTTCCCATTCACCTGACCTTTGACCTATTTATTTTTATTTATTTTTTTCATTTTAGCGTGATGAAACTTTCAATCAAAAGATTAATCAAAAATATTTCGACACATGAATAAATTTACCTGATACAGTGTACCGCGTATTGAATGAACGTGCCTCTTGATGTCTTCAATAGCAATTTCTGGTAAATCTTTATGATTTTCTGGTTTACTTAATAATGGCGCGAAAATATTGTCCACTAATGTCGCCAATTCATCAACAACACGGTTAGATAAGTCGCCGATTATCAGCATGGAGGAACAACTCTCCAAGTCTTTCGGCACTGGTGTCATTCGCACTTTTACTGCGTAAGTACCTGAAATTAATTTTATCAAATATTTATTTAGAATATTATTCATGGATTTATTGTTACTATTCGGTTTTTCTTACCTTTTGCTCTCTGATATGGAATTGGAAAGCTGCATGATGCTATCAATTGAGCATTCGGTGTGAGTACAACGAATAAAGCTGCAGGATATGAATTGTCAAGAAAATCAAAAACAGCATTTCGATATTCTTCTGTCAATAATAATCTACCCCATTTCTCTGGCTTAAGCTTCAGTGATTTTTGTATACACAGGCCAAGATATTCCAGTCGATGGTCAGCTGGTGAATCGGGACCCGCCATAGCATATCCTGTCTCTTTGGCAGAAGAGAAACGACAGAGATAAAAAATAAAAGAAAAATGTAGTTTATCCAAGGAAAAAATACAAATTGATTTTATCGTTGTATTATTCAAGGAAGATACAAAATGTCCAACGAACAAATTGAAACTGTTTGCTGCAATGGAATTGGTTGTGTCTTTGGGCCAAAGGTCGCATGTCGAGCCTATTGTCACGAGACGCACGGAATATATTCCTAGCAAACAACTGACGTTAGCACGCGATACCTTCCCACTACCGCAGTGGCAGCAGGTACCAACTCCATATTTTTTTCCTATTATTCAAATCGTCATGTGCGTTCGAACTGCTATACATATTTTGCCATCCTCAGTTAAATTTGTGCAGCAGTGAAACAGCAGTCAACATTGCTTGAACGGACAAGACAAAAATAAGACAAAGACAAGTTCATCTCACATCTCGAAGACAACCGCAATGAAATCGGTAAGTGCAATTATTTTAACGATTCCGATTTAAGAAAAAAAATTTCAAGAATATCTTCTTAGAATATTACTTTTGTTGGCCGGAAATTGGTGGAAATATTATGACTTCAATGCTCAGAACAAGTTAATTTCATGATGGAGGAAAAATATAATTTGGTCTCGATCGTTCCTTCCCATGAAATTACACTGTTTGTAGCAGTTAAAATCGATTAGTTGCCATAACGGCTAAATAATGAACAGCTGTTCTTAATTATTATGAATCGTAATAAGATGTAAAGTCCAAAAATAATTATTGTAATGACAATTCATGATGTTTGTATGGAAAAAATTGCAAAAGAAACCCGCACGAATTTCCTGAATTCCGTCACTGTTATGTGTGGTTATAATTATTGTCAACCCCCGTAAAAATAATTTATATAAAAAATATATCCAAATATATAAAAATTATATATTTTTAATATATCCAAAATGTATAAATTATGTATAAAAATATATGAATTTTATAAAAAAAATATATTTTCACTATACCACTTTTGGCCGTTTTTGGTATATATTATATATATATATTAAATATAAATGAAATATATTTTTTTCTCGCTTTTAGTCATCTGGAAACCTAACCTTAATCTGTCAGTCTCAGTCGAAGGTCCACTAAATACTAATTAACCAAGTATTTATATGCCAATCTCAGCCTAAGACACCTTACACTCATAAATCAAGTTTTAGTGTACTAGTTTTGAACCGAGGCTTACTCAATTCTCGCTGCCCAAGACTTGATTTGCAAAATTTTTCTCAAGATTTTCATATTACTTCTCGACGAAGACTTGGTCATCAGTATGCCAAAAAGCCTTTTTTACTTTTTTATTATAAATTATTATAATAAAATAAATAAGTATCTTGTAATAAAGTATAAAATTATTATAAATATAAACAAAATATAAAAAAATATATTTCATTTATATTTAATATATACATAATATATACCAAAAACGACCAAAAGTGGTATTGTGAAAATATATTTTTGATATAAATTATTTTCATGGGGAAACGTCCCAAATTATCTTGAGTTTTCAATATAATATTGTTCCCACTTTCATCATCATTGAATCAAAGATTATATTATGTCGATATTATCTTCCATAAAGTCCCGAGAATTAATTGCTATCAATTTTGCTGGTGATGAACATGGTATTTTCAATTTTTTCATCTGACTTTCTATGTGAATCTCTGTGTGGTGCCGAATTTCAAAGTTGTTCATCATTTGCTAAGTTTCAATAATTATACTGGAATCTTTTGTTTCAAAGGGATATTTTTTTCCCTATAAAGAAAGACAAAAAAATATATTCTCATACTATAGATCGTTTTCATGATAAAAACGATAATGAATTCTATTCTCAATTGAAGAATTGAATATCAACCTCAAACATAAAAATTCTTCCAATTGATGAGACTAATAATTATTTAATGCTAAGAAAATAAACCGCAAAATCTTTCAGGAAAAAAGTTCTTACAGTTATACTTGATAAATAATTGTTATAGTATTTCAGTTACATCTCAAAGATTTTTTTTTCCTAAACCAGCAATATATTTATGTCTGAAAGATGAATCCTCAATTTCAATCAAGATCTGAAACGTTTCAAAATATAATCACTGACGATTGAAGAGCATAAAATTTCCTGCAAGCACTGCTATAACTTTGATAAGTTTATCCATTTCTAGCCGATAATTGTTTGTCAAAATTGTCTTCGAGAATTAATGAACCTATGGGGGCTTTCGTCTAATTGAACTCGCAACCGTTCCAGACACTTCGAGTCAGATCAAATTTTTCAGGTCATCACCCCAATATTCTTTCTCAATATAACTCTCGACTTCATTCATAATCATTAGATTTTTCTCGAAAATAGTGACCGGTCATTAATAATATAAATTGAATAATGTCACTCTGTGCCATTCTGTAGTTCAATTCGAGAGAATACGGCCAAGGGTGAAGGGGGTTGGAAGTCACAATCTGCGTCATAAAATATTACATTCATAGTTCATATCACGGCAGACCGCCCTCGTACACTGTCCCTCAATGCTTGATCGATGATAACGAAAGTTTTAGTGATTTTTTTTCCGCCATTGTCTGACAACAACAGTACTTGTTTCACTGCCGATAGAGGCACCGTAAACCCTATATTTTATTCAGTTCATATTCTCTGTGTCACATAAAAAAAAAAACGAGACAAGCACACATTAATTAACTGCGTTGACGATAAAAAAAAAACCCTAAAACTAAGAATTAATTCTGTGCTGTAGAATAATAAATTTTTCGTTGAAATTCGGACACAAATTGTGATTTAGTTTGAGATCTTCCTGTTTTTCTGGGAACTATGCACGAGGGCTTTTCGGTACGCACAAGTATTGATTGAATTGTCAATTTTTCATGTTGAATGACAAATAGAATTGAGACAGTCAGGAATTCTCTGAAAATTAGTTGATGAAATAATTAAACAAAAGTATGACTTAGTAGAAAAACAAATACATCGAACGGATGTTTGGACTGTGTGCGATCAATTTAAAGTGAAAACATGGTTGAAGACCGAATTTTAATGTGACTGGTGATTCCTACATGAATGATTGTTATCTTATCCCCCCTCGCTGGGTTGTGATGATAAGTCGTAGAAACTTGTGAGAACAAATGTTCATGTGATACCTATAATTCATTATGTAATCGGATGGATCATTTATGAACACAAAAAAAACATATTTTCCAACAAATATGCACTCATAAATGATTAATATAAATTCAATGACGTGAGTAACATAGCCAGCTAATGTATTCAATTACATAAAGGAAATGAACATTTCAATTCAGGAAGTAGATAAGCCAAATTCTCTTCATCGAGGTATTATGAATATCAGATAATTTTAATTCTGTCATTTCAATCAGATTAGAATCCGGTAAGTCATCAACTTTCAATATTCATTGTGTTCAATTTCTTTTTTCAAATCTCACAAAAAAAAAAAACAAATGAAAACGACATTGTGACAGATGAGGAATCTGCCCCAGCTATTTTTTTTTTAAACTACAAATGGATGATGAAATGTTTCATTTTGATTCCTGATGAACATTTTGCCCGGTCCATCAATAGCATACTCGAAAAAGTGACTTAATTTTCCGGCTATAGTGCAGTACGCTTAAGAATTTAATAAATACATAATCCCCCAATTCAAAAATATTTTTCTTTGCCACCAAATCAAAATCCACGAAATAACAAAACAGAATTCATTAATATAAATCCATCGCAAATTAATCATCTTGTGTCTACTAAATAATATTTCATTACTACAGTTTATTAGCTCTTATCTTTCGTCAATATTTGATATCATATCCGGCAGATGGTATGTTAAGACGCCAGTGTGTGCGCGTGTGTGCGAGTGTCTGTAGATGTGTTCTGTATTATTTGGGGTATATGTTCACTGGGGCAAAAGGACTTTAGTTCGGAGTCTTCCTCATGTAATCCCCCGAAGAGCGAAGCCTGAGGGCGGTTCACAAAGGGAAAAAAGACCAGAAAGTACTTTTCATTTTGCGAGAAATTGCTTGCCAGCGAATGAAGAGTAAGAGTGAGAGAGAAAATGGGCATCTTAGTCCATAGAGACATGAGGTATATTGAATTACTTTGGCCTATGTACATCGTTATCGCACATAAGCGTCTGCCTCACTCGTTTTCAGTCGCCCTCGTGTCAACACACATTTTTATATTTTTTTTTTCAATTTCACTTTTTTTTTCATTATTACAATCACGTAAATTGTAAGTGCACACCGTGAATAGTTACAGGGTGGCGCGTTTTCTTACGACACTATTTTGCCGCAGATAATAACACGTCAAATTATGAGGCTACCGGATATCCTTCTCTTGCACTATCATCTCGTCTTCGTTATTCCTCTTTGGATACATATTCCACCGTCTCGGACGGAAAGTTTTTTTAACGAGCTCGACAACTAATTTTTGTACGCGGCTATATATGTGTATAGATAAGAGTTTATCTCAATGGCAAACCCGGTTAGTTCAACTTTATAATGGAGTAGACTTGTAGATTTTAAAAAGAAACTTTAATACTTTTTATGTTATAAATATAAATTGAATATGTTGGTAACGACAAATTATGTTTATTTTCATGCTCTTTTCCGTAATATTAAATAAAAAAGTTTACATTCACTCCAATGAATTGTGTTATGTTACCATTAACAGGATGATATTTTATTATGATTTATATGAATAGTTGTTCATATGGGAATATTTATTAGAAATATTTGCGTTATAGTAGAATAGGGCTGATAATATCTGAATATATATAGAGAAAAATATTTCCAGTTGTGCTGGTGATACATTTGGATGAATTTACAGTTGTAGGTATACAAGTTGAAGATACTTTAATGATGGGAAAAATTTTTTCGATCACGATCAAATTTTTCAACAACTTTACTGAGTCTGTTGTGAACCGATCGCATATTTCAAATTTCTGTTCCGTCTGATCATAGTGGATTTGGATAATGGGTAGAATATTTGATGAAACTTTGATAGTTGTTTTTAATCATACTTGAATTAATAATGAGGTGAAGTATAAAACCGCAGTCGATTTTGTCTGTCAAGTGCATTGTACTTTGACAGCATTTGTAGATCAAAAATTTTTGGGTGTTTCCTATGAATATAATAATAAACTCTTTTGAAGAATTTCCCAGAATCTATTCCGATTCTTTTACTGTATAATCTTAGATCACTTTTCATACTTAGTCAATTCTTTCCCATTTAATTTCACTATATATATTATTTTAATATAAATCATGAACTGTTATTTGTTCATGTTCCGAGATGGATGATTGAATTGGATGTGAGAGAATATTATTCGATTTTTGGAATGGTTTTGAAGAAAATTGAACACCAACGTCGATCAACATGAACAGTATTTAGGATGAAATTGAAAATAGACTGAAGAAAAAAATTCCAAGCGAAACATTTCACTATCAAAATGAAAGAACTGAGAAAAAACAAATGTTCATCTCTATTCATTATCGTCATAAAACCTATGGCTTTGCATCTTTCAATTATTCCATCCATTTGATTACCTCTACCACAATATTTTTTTACTCATCATTTCATATCTGTTCTTGATAAAAATAATTGTTAATACTATTATGTACATCTGATTATTCATTTCAATGAATCTCATTCATACGACTTTTATTTGAATGAAGATAAGATGCGAAGGAAACAGAAAGCCGTGTGTACACAACATGGAAAATAATATTTGAATGTATGACTAAAAAATATTTTTCTTGATAAAAACTTCAAATCTGGACTGACTCAGATTTCAATGTTCAATACATAGCGAGACGCTGAATCGTAGAACGTGTTGCGAACTTAGGAAATGAAATGATCAATTTCATAGACCAAACTCTCATTTTCCTCTTCACCGGATAATTCACTAAATGCAATAGAAAAAATTGTAAAGTTCATAGTATTTCGTTTCATACTCCAGTAATTTTCTGAAAATCTAAGCTTTGAAATATACTTCATGTTTTCTGTAGAAAATAACATTTCAAACATTTCTCATACACTTTCTTTTTTAATTTCCGGTCAAATATATCCGCACTCAATAATCACATTTTCCTTGTGACTCTTTATAGAACCAATCGTAATCCATTTGATTCTGTGATTTTATTTCACTTTTCACTCCCTTGCCATTTCATTTTTGTTTCCATTTTTATTTTCTGAAAATGAATAATGCACCAGTAACATTGAAAGTGATTTCTTATTTAGAGGCTTTTGAACTTGATGTCATTTTTCACCTTTCACATTGCGACTCTACTTGTGTTTTATTTTTTTATTTTCTTCCACCTATCGCCATTTCATCCTCACCCTCATCTCTCACTCTCTCCCGCTATCCTACGCGCCCTATTCTCGTAAGCTCCCACAGTCAGAGCATCAAGTAAGACCCTGTCGTTTTACCAAACTTCCTCGTGTGGTTCTTGGGATTTACCTCATTCTCTTTCTTACTTTTAGGTCCCTCACCCCGACTATGTCGCTCGCGCTCACCCCAACACACAAAGAAAAAACCTCACACTACCCTTCACTCGTTTGTCCCTCGTCAGCAAAGGTGTGTGTGGTGGTGGTGAGGGGGGTGGTACAACGAATAATGGTGGTTGCAAACACCGCACACGTCCCAACGCGAGGCCATTTCCAATTTTCTCGTCGGTTACGCTTGGACGTGCGGTCAAAATCCACAACGGGCAAGGGCGCCACCCTCACCGTCACGATTCTTCATATCTTGTGTCGTGCGGGACAGAAAGAAAAAAATAGAATAAAAAAATATGGAAAAAAAAAGAAAATAGGAAAATAAAAAAGGATGAGAAAAATGTCTTCTTCAGTTCCCACACATTCAACGGATGTTCTTTGGGGAAGAAACGACACGTCAAACTTTCTATTGGGTGAAGAGAACGAGAAGGAGGACTTTAAGGCCGTTGCTACTCAATTGAAGTTGAAATCCAAGCTATATATACCGAGAATAGAAAAAGAAGGAAGTATGAATATAGTTATAAAAATTGTATTGGGTGAAAAAGAGAAAGATGAGCGTTGTGCCGGGAGCATTATGGTAATCGTGAAATCGCATATTGCGATTCTCTGAGCAACTTCGCATATATGAAAAAGTGTGTAGGGGAAATCTGGTTTCAGCGATTCAAGATGTCTGTGGGTATATATAATGCAGATAAATATATGTATATGTATGCATTGTTGGTCTATAGATATTTGTGAATGAGAATAGAGGTGCACGCGCCGTGAATATCACGTTTTCTACTGGTGCACATAAGAGCATTTGCCATAGGATGCTTTGGAGACAATTCGATTTCCTCTTTGCAGTGAAACTGCAAAAGCCACTCATCATACGTGAATTATATTATGTAGCTGAAGATTTAACTTGGAGATATTAAATCATTCAGTGGAACTAAATTATATGCTCATCTAGAGAGTATTAACTGTATGAAGTGATGAATGTAATGTAGAGATTGTATTTTAGGGAAATTACATTTCAGCAGTGGAACATATCATCGGTTATGGTGTCTTGAATTGTGAGGTTGTGGTTTTTTGGAAATTGATAGCTGTCTCGGTGAGACTTGAATACAGACTTTATTCACTGTATCAACTTCACTAGAAAATTTATCAATTTGTGAAATGAAATAAATGAGGTTTGGGGTCTTAACTCTTCACAAAATTGAAAATGTTCATTGATATTTAGAAATGTGAAAGCTTTGCAGTTGGATATTGAAGAGTGGGAATTATGTAGGAATTTTATGGGGGACAACAAATAGGGAATAATTCTCAGTAGTTTCATTTGATTGATGAAAATTCGAACAACACTCCAGGGATTTTTGATTAGCAAGAACTGAAGTGAATGAACGATTTTTTATTCACAGATTTTGTTTTTTCTGATAACAATGTAGATAATATGAGGAGAAAAATGAAGGAAATTTTTTCAACAGTTCCGAATTAATAGAATTTATTCCGCCACTATCATCTCAAATATTGAAATATTTTCAGGAAACATTATGCAGTATCTTGGGGGTATTCTAATACAGAAATTTGAAAAAATCGTTTTTTTTTTTTTTCATACTTTCCAAGATTAGACCTTTAAGCAAAAGAATAAGCCTCTAAGAGGATTTACAGAAATTGGAATTATCTGCCGTTATAGTTATAGTTATAGTTAATTTTGTGACGCGCGAACTGAACCGGCCGGAACGAATCAATAGTAGCGATAGGTACCCTCCGGCCACCTGAATGGAAAGAAGGTAGTATAAATTCTATTAGTTCTCAATATGTACCTGACAAACGAGCATCTCGAAGGTTCTGTAAGTCTATTGTGACGTATTTTGTTGGTTATGTGCCATCTGTTGTCGTTTGAAGTCTCTACAACAAGTTTTGACACGTTACAAAGGTCTCCTTGGCATTAGTCATCCTGCAGAGTTATATTAGTGCCGACGTGTTTTTTGTGGGGTTCAGTAGACGAAATTCCTGCAGAAATGAAAATAGCCTCGAAAAATCCTCCAGCCGCGAAATTTTGTCACACAGATAGCATGACGTTGGTATCATTTACGCCAAAGAAAAATAAAATTGTATTAATTCTAACATAAGATAAACATACAGTTTCATTTGGGGATGATAAGCCAGAAATTATTTTGCATTACAATCAAACTAAAGGCGGCACAGATTGTTTTGACTGGCTTTGCCATTCTCATACAATGCACTCTAAAACTTATCGTTGGCCTATGCGAGTTTTCCAGGGAATGCTTGACCAAGCTGCGGTAAATTCACGTATTTTATTGAAGTGTAAGCTAGTCAATCAAGGCATAAATACAAATTTAACCGCAAAAAAATGTTTGGATAAACTTTCATTACATCTTGTGAAGCCTTTCTTAGAACGTCGGTACAGCAATGAAACAGTTCGTAAGAGTTTGCGCACCGCTATTTCTACAATTCTAGATAAAACACGGCTAAGTGATAGTGTAGAACGAGTAGAGCTGCCAAGTAGAAAAAGGTGTGGACTTTGCCCGCGATCAAAAGATCGAAAAACCAATATGCAATGTCCTGCCTGCGAACAGCCTATGTGCAACGATCATCGTATGTATTTATGTACTGACTGTGGTGGTCACGACTGACATAATTAACTTTTCTTTAAAATATTTACGTATCTATATTATAATTAATATAATAAATGATTTTTCTATTAAAAAAGTTCATGTTTTTACATTTTTCTGCATGTTTAGTTGTACCATTTCCTTATTATAAGATTAACCGAAATTCGTGACTTCAAACT
>JAPYZH010000636.1:0-27205 GCA_030523085.1 Meteorus colon | reverse complement strand
GGCCGAAACACGCTGAACTCAGTCGCTTAGACCTAAAATTATTGCCGACTGACTGACTTACTTAGGATATTCAGGACTTAGTTCGGCTGAACACACCCAATGTCCATCTATTTTCAATCTGTTGTATCGAAGTCTCGGATATAAATGAACGACTGTAGGTAGACACTATACGTAATGCTGATCCTAGAACGGCCGAGAAGAGGAGATGGAATCAGGAATCATGTTGATGTCGCAGTGTAACAAAATTTTTGAACAAAATTCTATTCAGGTACTAAAAACGAATAATATTGGATTCATGAAGAAAAATCGAAGTCAGCATACTCCAACAACTCCGGTGGAATGACCATCGAATTGATAGTCAGAAGCTCAGGTCGATTCCGGAAATCATTGGAGGAATAAAAGAACACATTCTCTAACTGCAATATCGTTTTATTCACTGGAAAATGAATGAGTAAAAAATACTCAACTTTATTTTCATCATTTTAAATAGATTGATCCCTGCTGGAATTTTACGCTTTTCGCTACAATGTAGCATGAAATTTGTTATCACGTGATAAGGAGCTGCCATTCGATCCCAATAAAAAAGAGTGAGGAAGAAAAAGTGCAATGACAGAATGTTTACATACTTTTGTCCATTGATTTTGATTTAATCTGGGAAGATGATAACAAGTATTCTGATAACGGAGATTCGGGCATACATATTCAGATAATGACATTCTGAACCCTTGAACACTATATATAATGTTAATATATTGGTATCGAAGATAACCGCAACATACTCACATACACATGCACACACACGAGTACATATGCACTGAAAATGTACTGAAATTGAATAATATACGTTTATATGTATTCATCGTTTGTCTGTATAAGTAATATTTGTATTGTGCTAAGAGAGTACGCAATAGCGTGCAACGTGCGGTGAGTGTAATCAATGCATGGCTATCACAGTTATAGAGTTATTTCACTATACAAGACGTTATAGTGATGAACGGATGGTCAGAGAGTAGAAACCAGAAGAATTCTTACGAGATTCATTCATCTTCAGTGTGAGTTCATTAGTTTTATAATTGCATCCATCAATATTTATTGATGAAAGATCTTAGGGTGCAAGACACAATCACAGTTAGGTCAATGGAAATTGTGTTCCCGTTTATGATAACATTTGATTGATGTGATGAGAGAGCGAGAGAGAGTGATGATCTGCTTGGGAATTTGATCGCGTTCAAGTACTTGACAGAGTTTATTCATTTGTCCAGATTGTGGCGTGTGGTGAATATATAGATTTGAACGTAATGGATGGCAAAGAGTTGCACGGCATACAACTAAAAGCTCAAGATCCATTGAAGATGGAAACAAATAGAGGTGAGAATCTTCATTATATTCATTATTTTTACGAATTAGATATTATGTAAGTTTATAAATATCAGACATGTAAACATTTTTGCTTGATTGTTATTTGAAATTAGTTGTAAAATGATAGCTGTTTGGAGCAAATAATTCTCAGAATTACCGTTTGGAATTCAGTGTTCAGATTAATGATTGATTTGAAGTTCAATATCATTGCTTCACAACACATATCAATTGAACACTGGAAGTACTACATTTGAACTTACATATATGTGTGTTGCTTTTTCTTTTTTTTTTTCAATGAGAAAAATCGAAAAGCATAGAGAAAGACAGCCGGATTAATCTAGGAGTTGATAAACTCTTCGAATTGTACAAAGCACTCATACCCTGCAGGAAAAATGAAAAAGCACTTGGATATCCTCAAATTGGAAGTACGAAGCGGAATATATTAAAATTTGTTTCGCAATCAGTTTGAGGAAACAGAACAAAATTGATAAAAATTCACTTTTATTCGGTGAAATTATGAGATTATCAAAAATTCTGATTATATGCTATTTTATTTGCATAAAGAATTGTATGATTGAATTTTTCTCGCATGGTGACAAATGATCGATCGAGGGGCGATATTGAAAACATGTTTTTTTCCACTCTGTTCGTCCAATTGGTACCATTTGGTTAAAGTTTAAACAACAACGATAAAATCCCGAGAAAATATGTGAAACCGGTCCGGCCTCCCATCGATGTTGAATATATTGATTATAAATCTATCATGTCTCCACAACTGTTCATCTCAAATTGACATTGATACCACGCGCCCAAATAACGAAATCCCATCCGTATATTGTCTGAATGTGAAGAAATCATTCACTAGATTCGAACAACGTTTCATAGAGTTCAACAATTGTGGTCTTTGCGAGAATGAATGTGGAGGATAAGGCCTTTTTATTTTATCATTATTCATATTATATAAGTGTCATTCAATGAAAACTCCGCAATAAATAATAAAATCGAATACGCATCGAAAATAATTATCCACCCTCTAAATTTGTGAATAATATTTCAGACAGTGATTCTCGATTCGAAATCACTTTGATTTTTCGTAGTTTTTGACACTTACAACTAGGAAACCGTCACAATTGCTGTATAGTATGAACTTTTGAGAGTTGTAGATAGACATTTTTCATGAATCGTCATCAAATAATCTTGTCAAAATAGGCCTAAATGCACGAATTTCTTACCCCCAAGACAATGTTCACAATTCTACTTATTCAGAATTTACTGATAAATAATGATATTGCAGGTTTGGGAAGAAAAAAAAAGAAAAAACGTCTGAAAGTATTGAAAACTATTGAAGTAAATGATTCTCGAGCGTGATGAAATAAGACGTAACGTTTAGCAGTTTTCCATTTTCCAAATATTCTAATTTCATCATCATTTACAAAAATTTTAGGATGTATAATAATGGATAATTTTCCTTGACATTTGAATGTTCGACTAATTAAATTAAATTGATCAAATTAATCAAAATTTTTGACTAATCATTCAATTAAGTTGACTTAGTGCAATCACATTCCTGGACACAATTTACTGGATAATAATTTCACTCGTCATGTATTTTCCATTCAAAGATAAGCAGCACCTAAATGATGCCGAGACAGTCGAATCAACATTATCCATCGAACAAATTCGAGATCGCATGCAGGTAAAATTAATCTCATTTTTTCCATTCATCAATCCCTCTTCCATCATTGTTGTTAGATTGGATTAAAATTTGGGAAGTTTCAAGCGCATGATTCATTTTCTATACAGGAATTACGAGACGACGCTGTGAATAAGGTCGACGCCTTCCTCGAGGATATGATTTCAAAAATCGTTGAAAAAGTTGAACATATCGGGAATAATAGAAATGGAAAGAGTTATTCGGGAAGTCATTTCGACGATAAGAAGTATGTAATTCACAGTTCATATATATTTTCGGCAATTACGGTCTAGTTAGGCTTCACATATTTTCAGGTAGAAGAAGGATAATTTAGACGAAAAAAAAAAAAATGATGGAAAATATTGATTTTTTTGATTCTTTAAACCCAACAATAAGTGCAGCTCTACTTCTGCTTGATGGTCTAATTCTTTCATATTATACTAGTTATCTGAAGTTAAATTGATAGTTCAATACATAAATTTCATGAATTCACACTTATTAACGAACAGAGTTTGTGAGTGGATTAATGAGAATGATTTGGATGCGCATGGCAATAGAAACATGCCCCCAGAATGAAAGATGCTGTTGAGTCTTACTCTTGATATATATTGCCTTAAACTTATATCTTACAGAATGATAATATGAATTGTCCAAATGTGTTACGAAAGTTTATATATAAACTCCATACAGAGTTCAATTAAATTATTTGATTTCCAGATCTCAAATAGAAAAATTATGTAATATCCTCATTATGTATTTTAGAACAATCAATCTAATTGGAATGAGTGTAATAAAATTGAGGAATGCGACTTGAATTTTAGTTTCAGAAATACTTAACTATGGTTAGACTTTATTTTGGTTTAGTTTTGTTTGTATTCATTCAGTCAGAAAGTTTTTGTATGCGAATATAATTTCAATTGATTGATGAAATACAGGAATTTTATATATTTAACTTGAAAATTGTGACAACACTGCATAAATTTGAACTAGTTCTTGGAATTGGGATTGTTATGGAAGTAAAAGTATTTTAAATGATAATACGTTCACCTCATCTTGTTCATATGAATATTCTTTTTTTCTTACCACGCAATGAAAAGCAAAGAGATAGAAACTCATTGAATGTTTCGATCATTTCAAACTCAATTATAGAAATCAATAATGAAAGAATCCTATTATTCTATTGATTATTTCGAATCCAGGAAACTCACCGATAGCGATGCACTTCCGGATAAATGTTTTCAAACAAGGAATTCCATGTTGACTGACTTGTGTAATGAAGTGAAGCATATGAGGACAGTATACAATATTTTTATAGCAGTACTGATTATATTGTTTATCAACACAGCAGTACACGACTATTTCGAAACCGGATCGTAAGTGAAATTTATTTATTCTTATTCAACTGTTACGACTCTACAAATTGAAGTAAAATAATGAGGTGGAATCTATTTTTACTTTGGATTGCGCCATAGATTGAGATTAGGCTTTCCAACTATGAAATTAGGACTGAGTGGAATTCCATACGTTGCATACATGTGGATTCAGATGATGGCATGTACCATAGCCATTTATGTTTTTTACACAATCTGGGCAGAAAAACGGATGACGTTGCAGCCAAAATGTGAGAAAAGAGAATTTGAAGTGCATCAAGTATTAAAATTCTGTTCATACGAGTACGGGGTTTTAACTACAAACATATTGTTATTCATTTCTCTAAAAATATTTCAGCATACAAAATGAAATTGTGGGACTATGGTTGGCTCAGTCTTTTTATAGTTTATCAATTAGCATTTTTAAGTATTCCGTCAAGAATTATTATGCGTGTTCAATTACCGCCACCTTCCGCTTGTATTATTTTATTTGAGCAGGTAAAAAACAATTTTTCGACAACACGACTAGTGAATAGAGTGGGAAAGGATATTCTTAATATGGAATTTTGGTTTTTTAATCCGCAGCTACGTATGGCAATGAAAGTCCATGCCTTCATCAGGAGTACAGCTCCATCAATAATTTCATACAAACCTCATACAGAAAAAGAACAATCAGCCGTACCAGGATTTTCAAAATTCATCTACTTCCTGTTTGCACCAACAATTGTCTATCGCGACAATTATCCCAGGTATTATTTTTCAATTAATTCACTTTCTTGTTGAAATTTTGCCTGTTTATTTTTCCTTGAGCCGTATCACCACTATCATTTAGAATGTTTTAACATAGAGATATTTTAAATTGTCGACTCGAGTTATTATTTGTGAAATATACGTGCCAAAGTTCTGATAAAATAATGAAGATAGGTAAACATATTTAACTACAGGAATAGTTTGTTCACAATGTGTACTAAAATCATTCAAACTCGTTGATCGAAAAAGTTGCATCATTCTTCAATCATTTCTAAATTTGAGTTCGCTGGAGGAATAATTGGGATAGCATATAGACCGTTTCAATGTCATGTAGGTCAGTTCGTGTATGAATTAAATTAGCTTCCTTCAAGTTCAATTTGTGGGGAGGGGAATCGAAGAAGAAAATATTTATTTTTAAATAAGAATCTAAGGGCAAATCAGTGAATTTAATGAACTATTGATGGACATATTTGCATGAGGATACAAATTGGACTTGGTTGATCGTTCTCCATAATTATTTAGAAAGGTTATTATTTGGTAGGACTCATAATTACAAATTTAGTGGTTCACCATTTTATCGGTCGATATTTATTTTATCATTGAAAGTGAATAATTTTCTGGAAGAATCGGAAGAATCCGTAGAATAATATGCTATTTTCACACTAACATTCTTTAATTCTTTATAAAATATCTGGATGTATTAATATACCACAAAACTTCTTGCAACAACTTCCACTCTAAACATCATCAATGAAGAAGTCGAAGTTCAACCAATAGATTCTTCATCACTCCGGGATTTCCATTGTAATCCTACCAATCATCATCTAAATATATTTTCTATCACATTAACACCCTCAGAACAATCAATTACACAGTAATAGTTTTGGGAGAAGACAAATTTTCTGAGAATACACGTTGATCAGTATAATATGCCTTGCCCATGGTTGATATCTGAATCATCAAAAGTCATATTACGACACATTAACTTTAGTATTTCTGAATCTATATTTTGCAGAAATTCGACGGTGTGTTAATAAAGTGAACATTACGACGAGATGCGTCTTGCATGTACGCCTATTTAAGGCCATCATTCAAATAGACTTTTACTCAAAATTCCGCAATTCAGTTCTCATTTCGGCCTAACTATTCTTCATTTCTTGCGCGTTCGACTTGCGTGATTTTCTTATAATCATCTACAGAACTTATAAAAAAATGCAAATGCAAAGTAATTAAGTTTTGCGATGTAAAAAAAGTGAAAATACAAAAAAAAAATATATTTCTCCCAACTTACATCTTTTTGCATTTATAATTCGATGAAACATTATTTACAGGACGAAGGAAATAAGATGGGGTTTGGTGACATGGTTTTTCTTCGAGTTCTTCTTGACATTCTGTTGCACGACATTTATGTTCGAGAGATATGTCATTCCTGTTTACAAAGATTACGGATTAGAACCATATGATCGACAGAAATTTATCCTCCGATATTTCAACACAATTTTGCCTGGTGCTATCATATTCGTGTGTGGATTTTATTGTCTGCTGCATACATGGATGAATGCATTCGCTGAAATGATGCGTTTTGGCGATAGATTATTTTACAAGGTATGGAATAACTAGAACTTAGTTGAATCTCATGTATCTGATGTCAATTGTTAATCCTCACCCAAAAATCGTACTTCCAATTGTGATTGAATCGCTGCACTATCGAGAATTGTCGTTTGAATTTCCCCACAAATATGGAGCGATTGTTTTGAAAATTTAATGTAGAGATAGACACAATTTTTTTTCTAATTAAATTCTTTTTTTTTCAATATGCTCACACCACATCAGAAACGATACAAAAAAAATTCGTATATAACTTTCGAGTGGTAGATTTTTGCGTGGCATGCCCCTATGCCAGCTAACTGGCAGAAAGCGGTGCACATCGACAAACCAAAAACATGATTTTTTTCATCACCTTTTCAAACACTTCATTTAATATTCACTGAAATATTGTTATGAATGATTGCAATAACCGTAATTGATATTGGTTTTTCTTCTCTAATCGATAAGTTCAGACAAGAACAAAAAAAATAAGTCTTCTTTTATCTGGACAATATAAAAGCTTAAAATACAATCATTTTGTAGCAATACGTCAATGATGAAGCTTCAAAATCATATATTTCCGTGGCCAATTAATCTTATCATTTGTGACCAGCTAATTTTGGTATCAATGCTATGAGTGATTGCATAATGTTGATCAAAGTCATCAAATGAATTTTAATCATTGGAAATTTCGCATTGACTTCGAATATTCTCTGAAGTAAACATACAGATAGTATGACACCGAGTTCTGAACGCTAAAAAAGAAAAAAAAAGGTATAATTTAGGCAAAGCTCACGATCATTCGAACTCATCCATTCATTTCATTGAACCGCCAGTTTCACTCACAAATTGTTTCTCATTATTTTGTTTCAGGATTGGTGGAATTCAACGTCTTACGCGATTTTCTACCGAACATGGAATGTTGTGGTCCACGATTGGCTATACGTTTATATTTATAAAGATGTATATGAAATTGTAGCACCGCGTAACAAATTTTTGGCGCGATTTTCTGTATTTTTCGTATCCGCAATATTCCATGAATATATCATCGGCCTTGCTTTACATCTTCTCTGTCCAATAATGCTTTTAACGTTTGGAGGAGTAGGTTTTTTTTTGATATTCATCACTCGGAAAAGTGAAAGTGCATTTGGAAACATATTTTTGTGGTTCTCATTGAGTACTGGATCTGGATTTTTAGTATCATTATATGCAACAGAATATTTTGCAAGAATCAACTGTCCAGCCCAATATGATGGCATTTATGATTTACTTATACCAAGACTGTTGCAGTGTTATAGCTAGTTAGTTGAAAAAGTATCGATACGATACTCGAAAATAAAAAAAAACTCGTGTAAATAATCATGTGAGTAAACGATTGAATTAATGAATGTGGAAATAATAATCAGAAAAAAGATAAATTTTTTTATTTGTTACAAATTACTCATATTGCCACATCATATTTCGTCCCCTTTAAAATGGTTCAGAAATATAGAGCACAGGGGTTTTCAAGATGCTGATCGAATCATGTTGCAGAACGTGTACCCATGACAATAATGATGATTATAATTCGAGCTTTCTTGTAGTTTATGATGGGATGTCAATCTTGGAGATAATGCGGGTCATCCATGAGTACATGTAAACTGGCGATGTACGATAACTTGATTATCTATAAATGATCTGTTTATCTATATGAGATACATTCCCATTATGTACAGAAAGTGGAGATATAATCGTACGCAGTCTCTATGCTGGACACTTCAGAGGTTATTGAACCAGTAAATGGTAAGCCTATATAATTTCACCTCCATCCCTGAGAACTTCCTCATCGCCAATCAGCATTTAGACAAACTTGAAAAGCTCACGTAATGCAATGCCTTGAGCTGATTTCCTTTGATTTTTTGAACAGTGTCCACTCACCTGGAGCGATGGAATCACAGAATGAACTCCAACGGAATGGAAAAAAGAATTTTCACAACGTTAATAGTGTCGTTTTTTTTTCGAACAAATTGTGAATTGAAATAATTTTTTCTTCAAAAGTTTTTAGTGTGATAACGAAACGATCTGGCCCATTTTAGGGAAGAAAAGCGAATGTCATCACAATATCCGTGAGGTTGACACGGCCAATGTTAATTCAGCCATCTGGTAACTTAGCAAGTATTACACCTCAGTGAGCAAGTATAAAAAAAATGATGTCATTTCTCATTGAAATAAAAGGGAAACTTGGGGGCAGTCAACAATATCTTGATTTATCCTCTAGAATATTCTGTTCCAGTCAACGTCCTAGTATTCAACAGAAATATGATAATTCCATAAATTTGAAATACATAACGATGTATTACAACTTCGATTAGATATTTATGAGAACGATAATCATTGCAAATGCGATTTCCCTATAGTTCATTTAGAAAATGATCATTATTGTACTTTGCAGTCTGTAACAATCGCGGATAAGATCAACTTTCTAAGTTCCTCCCAAGTACAGTTTAAGAGTCACGATCCCCTATCAACTTATGAGTGACAATCAGCTGCAGATAGTCCGATGTGAGGCATATTTATGCATCAATTTAATTTTTAATTTGCATTTGCCGGCGAACTAATTGGAAGTTGATTGTTCTCAGCTCCATGCGACGAGGTGATTGAAAAAGCACCATACACGATTAATGAGATGATAAAAAATAAACAGAAACAAACGAATGAGGAAAATAAGATGGAAGAAAAATTCTTTGTTTTTAAAACAAGGAAATATATTTATTAGTGCGCCTTAGATAAATATCATAGGTCAAATATATCCGATAAGATAATACACAACATGATTATGCATATGTACATGCATGCATATATATTTAAATATATATACATGTATACATTCACTTGATCGGTCATTTCATTTCATCTCGTTTCAAATTTTTTTTCTATACAAATTGGTTCACTATTACATATTATATTACATCATGGTATATAATGTATATCGTATTCTCATATACAATCGTGTACGATATTTTCTTTTCATTCTACCCCATATGAAAGTGACACATCGATTCGAATATCTCGCACTCAAATCATATTATCAATTATGTTTCTTCATGCCAACTGGTTTTTTAGCTGATAATCATCAGTGGGCAGTTTTTTTTTCAATATACTTTCTTTGTTCCAAATATTTTTTGTATTTTCTTCCTCCACTCTCACTACCAACTTACTCATTCTCTTGAGATGCACCTGATATTCAGAATGCTGAAAGTGAGCAATCCATTTTTGTATCAATATTTTCGATTCACAATCTCATTTTCCTATCTATTCAATCTATACTGAATCTCTGACTATTCATAATTGTTCCATATGACGAAAAAAAAGATAAGTTTTGTTCATCCGCTGTTACCATTTGTTACTTTTTGTCTATTCACTTTTTTTTTTCTCAAACGAATAGCCGATCTATTATTGTCCCCTGAATGGATGGAAGTATACGCCATTGCATAAAATTTTAAAGGTCCACATAGTACGCCATATTCGAAACGCAAATTCCAGAATGACAGAGAATAGAAGATTTATGATTTTCTCAAAATTGAGTTCAAATGAGGCGAGGCTCTAATACATGACCAAATTCTTCAAATGTTTGCCTTGTTTCATTTCAAATGAATCGGACGAGTATACTTCGAACCTGTTATATTATATTGTTATATATTCTAGATATTACAGAAATGATCAGAGGTATTGCAAAAATTCCACCTTCGTCAATAACCGTTCGTAATAATTTGTGCCAAAATAATTTTTGCAACAGTAGCTCGAACGAGAACAAACAAAAATAACTCCTATATGAATAATTCATAACTATATAAGGAGAAGTTAATTTTGTTCGAGTTGTCGCCGAGTCGTTTTTTCCTATAACCGATTTTGTGACATTTATGTCTTCTCAGAATTGGAAAGACTTCGATTGACCCTCGTTGTTGAAAGTTAGAGGAAAAAAAGGAAAGATCACTGTATTTTGATGAATAGTTAGACCTATTTTTTCTCCAACAACTGTTCTGCTGTGAACTATAATCACCCGAATCATGCCTTCACCCATGTGAAGGCAAATGGTTGCGCACTCAGATGGGAGAAAAAGATTACAGAGATCGGAATAATTCTCGCTTATTAACGAAACATTGAAATTACAACATTATACCATTATTCCTCTACTACTAGAAATATAACCATAATTATAACAAAGCTGTTATGATGCACACCTATTCCAATTTTTCAAAAAACGATTCCATAAATCTTTCCAAAGAGTGACTTCAAACTTTAAACATTTGGGAAGGTATCCATCTCCAGACCTAATGGCTTGTGTATCATGTACAATGTTCATATCACTATTTGAAACTAATATATGAGAACGAGAAAGTACTGCCAGTAAATTAGTTTGTATTCTGTTATGGAAATTATAATTGAGACAAATAACACCTGAGTAGACACATTATCCCAAACATTAAGGGAAAATTCAATCGAGATGCAGTCATGGAT
This sequence comes from Meteorus colon, assembly GCA_030523085.1. Classification (NCBI taxonomy): domain Eukaryota; kingdom Metazoa; phylum Arthropoda; class Insecta; order Hymenoptera; family Braconidae; genus Meteorus; species Meteorus colon. The sequence goes on along the minus strand of JAPYZH010000636.1, from coordinate 15,949 downwards.
AAACGATTAAAACCCAGTATTATTTATTTCCGTAACACTTTGAGCAATGATGTATTCTTATTTTCTTTCATGTCCCCGTTTTTATTTTACTATAAATAACTTTTTTATCACCTGTGATAAATGTCTCATATTCAAATTGGCCAATTTGCCTGCATCTGTGGTATGTTGTTTTTACTAATCATTGCCCACAAATGCAGTGCTTTGAGTAATCTTCATTTCCCCAAACCAACAAGTGCCTCATCCATCAGTTCGTCATCAGTAATACAAGGCGATGCTACCGAATGTGGTGATGGTGGGATAACTCGCGGGGATGGCGCTGGACTTTTGACAATATGCACACTCACGGATGGACTGAGCGGAAATGCAGGCGGTGGTGGTGGCGGCGGAGGCGGTGGTGGCGGCGGTGTATTCCTTTTGACTGGAACATTTTGTAAACTCATTGCACGCTCCGGAATTGTAGCGATTGGTACTTTAGTCACGTCTTTCGGTGTCGAGAAATCTAAGAGCATTTCATTCACTTCAACTGATGCACCAGATATAGGCGTTGATGATATTGGAACGGGGACTTCAATCGACGTCAAACCACTCGATGACACAGATGCGGATGTTGAAGATGATGATGATGATGGTGATGGTGCGACTGGCGCCAGGGGTGTTGGGATTTTCTCCAACGGCTTTCGATCATCCACAGACTTATTGTATTTATTCAAAGCTGCATCGGCAGGTTTCGTGCTCAAATTTAAACTTTCCGAGTTTACGGTTGCTGTCGATGAATTTCCACTGCTGTTGGATGATGTCGCATCTGGGAAAAGTGCTGCTGGTTTCGTAGCTACCAAAGAATCACCAACGGTTGGGGGGTCAGCGTTTATGTGAGCATTCAAATTGCTATGAGTTTCTTCATTATGAGATGTAGTAACGGATGTCGCTATATTTTTCGAGAATTGTGAGTTCGACCGCGGTGTGATTGACAAATCTTTGCATGTATCTCGTGATTCTGTATCGGATTGCATTGACAGATTGGTAGGCACATCGGAATCATGGCTTGCTCCAGATACAGATGATGATAGAGATGTTGATGATGATGCTGAAGGTAACGGTGGTGGTGGTGGCGGTGGAGGTTGGAGCATCATTGTTGGATCAAGTGTCCCGCTGAGATTCAACATGGGCAGTCCGGTCGTTGGCAAAGATTCAATTATAGATTTTGATTGTGATATTTCGCGACGATTCTGTAATGAACTTTGGTCAATATTATCTGCAGTTTTTGGATTAGTTGCTAGCGTTGAAACAGGCAATTGAATTTTTGACGGGTCAATTTTATTACACGAAGTCAAACTGTCGACTAATTTGCTGCCACTGCCGGCGCCACCGCAGTGTTCATTTTGTGGTGGTGACGTTTTTTCAGTAGATGATTTTTTCTCCGCAACGTCAGACGCATTCACACGTGCTGATAACTTGGGAATTTGAAATTTTGTGTCCAATTGTTTCATTAGCCCTTCAACCACTAACTGTGGCGGGAAATTCGGTACACTTGATATTGAAGCATGAGCGGCAAGAAGTTTGAAAGCTCGTTCACTATCAGTCTCCTCACGCAACGGTGATGGACTGGCTTTCTTTGCGTCCGCCGATTTCGAACTGAATTGATTACTACCACTACCACTACCACCACCACCACCACCACTACTGCCACTACCAGCCCCACCACCACTTTTATCGCCTGATTTTGATATACGAGTTTTATCGCGACTTCGACTCAAATCTGTCGCACCTGAGTTTGACATTTTCGGTGAACCCGAAGAAGATTTTGAACTCGTGCTCTTACCCAAAGCCCCACTGCTAACACCAGACGATGTTGAAGAACTACTCGATGTCGATTTCAAATTAGAAGAAACCTTTTGGCCGATAATGCCCAATTTATTTCCAACTGAGGGTGAATTCGACCCACCACTCTGTTGATTTGTTATTTTAACCGAAGACTGCGATTGAGGTTTCTTCGATGCCGGTCCTGAGTTTACACCAGGCTTCAATCCTGTATGAGTCTTCGGTGATCCATTTCCCGAACTTGATGAAGATGACGATGATGATGACGATGATGATGATGATGATGACGATGACGATGATGATGATGATGATGATGAAGATGTTGATGATGAGGGTACCAAGGCCGATCCCATTGAGGCGCTACACACTTGTCCTGCACTACCACTTGATATTTTGATATTACCACCAATTTTCGAATCCTTCACTCGGGTTTTATTTATTGTTATTTTCATACCATCTGAGCTATGTTTGACCATGTATTCCGTTGGATTTTTTGTATCTATCGATGGGTTACTTTTTCCAATGCTTTTACCTTCACTCCCAGTTTTTGTCGATGGGATTGTTGATCGTTCTTTCTGGCTACTCGATTCACCGCCACTTGAGCTGCCCGATTTCGTTCCACCCCCGCTACAACTTCCTGGATCATCCGAAACATGTTGTGCATTCTTTAGTTTGTCGATCACTGCACTCAGAGAACCCTTACGATTTCGCGCTTGTTGTTGCGCTGTCGTAGCTTTACTCAAGTCCGAAGTACTAGACGGTGGAGTACTGCTTCCACTATTGGGTAGAGAACTCGTAGTTGGTTCCGAGCTTAAATTGGGTAATAATTCTATCGTTGATTTTACTTTACTACTCGAAGACTTCGTCTTTGGACTCTGATGACCCGAGCTGCCGCTGCTGAATGATAATCCTGATGAAGATGTCGCCGATGATGATGATGATGAGGATGGTGTTTTACGATCTTTATCGCGACTCGTTTCTTTACTCGACGATGATTTAGGTTTTGAAGACGAGTTTGATGTTTCGCTATTACTCTTCCCACATGATGACGGTGAGTTATTAGCAGCTGCCGATTTTAATGCGGACATACTAGGTTTTCCAGAGCTAGTTGAACTACCATGTTTAGGAGACGATGTCCCATGTTTTGGGCTCACACTCGCTGGTAGTCCGGAAGACGCATGTTTTGGACTGTTATAAACTGGTGAGTGCTTTGGACTCGGCATAGATTTATTAGATGTTGTGGAAGAGGATGACGATGATGAAATGTTATTCGAACTTGAAGATGGTTGTCGTAATGTAGGCGATGATTTTCCTACCAGAGCGAGTGGACTCGTGTGAGTTGGGGATGGATTAAATTTTCTTAAAGTTGTCGCAGGTGACGATGGACGGGAGCCAACGTTCGGTTGAGGTTCTGATGGTTTTATACTAACTGACACAGGTTTTGATAGTGCATCCTGCGCCGTTTGTTTCGGTGGTAATTTTTCCGGTGGACCCATCGGACTGTCTTCACGTTTTCGCTTCCGTTTTTTTTCTAAACGTGATTTTTCATCATTTGTTTTGTTTTTCCGCTCGCGCCGCTCTTCTGGTGTCACGGGTTTTATTGTCGCACCAGTTATTGGTGTTATTGTTATTGAACTGGGTAATGTTGTTTGTGGTGTAGACGAAATTGGGATGATTTCAATACCTGGCCGTCGGTCTAAACCCATACCAGTTAAAACCGAATTGTAATTGGTGGTAGGTGCTACAACAGCACCGGTTGAAATTGGCGTTATACTAACAGACGGAGGTATTAAGTTACTTTTGTTTTCATCAAATACATTCGGACTTTTTTTATCATCACTGCTCCGACTTTTCCGTGATTTGCGATCCCGCTTCATTATTTCATTGTAATCATCGGGTAAATCGTGTACTTCCATTACTTCAGTATCGTTTTCCGCATCGTAATCAGTTGAGCTACGCGTATCACTCCCAATTATGTCATTCGCATCCAAATTTGATAATTCTAAACTACTAACGAGACTCATAGCTGATGTTGGTGTTGGGGTACGGGTACCATTTGCATTATCACGTCCACTCGTTGGCGTACCAAGCGGTGTTGAGTCTGAACTTGAACTCTCCAACATCGTTTCACCAGAATCATCGCTCTTACTTTTCGGACTACGCCAAAGTCCATCGGCAGTTTTTCGTTTACGTGTTTTTTTCGGACGATCAGTGGTAGTTTGATGAGTCGGAGTTGATGATGACATTCCCCCACCCGCTCCACCGCTCGGTGAATTTTTCCCTGAATTCAGGAGTGCACCTAATTGCAATGGATTCAACATAGCAGCAGTGTTTGTATCGGATTGACCGGAAAACGACGGGAACCCGATACTATTCTCCGTTCCGGCATCTAAAAAAGACTGCTGCTGTTGATTTGTTGTTTGTTGTTGTTGTTGTTGTTGCTGCTGCTGTTGTTGTGGTTGTTGTTGTCTATTCATACCGTTGCTGTTGCCATTCAATCCAGGCTCGTGTTTTATTTTTGTTTCACTGCCATTGGTGAAGTCGGGCATACCTGTGTTACCATCATGATTGCTCTGATCACGCGTACTGCCAAGGTTATTGACACCACCATAATTTCCACCGTTAGTCGTACCACCATTTGCACTGCCACTACTAGTTCCAACACCATTTGATTGCATCGAATTCCGCCCTTCCCATGTTTTAATCAATGCACGCATTGTTACTGGTATGCTAAGGCACCTTTGTAATACTTTACTAACTATTTCGGATGTTTGTTCAGTATTTGTCATACTTATGCCATAAAGTTTACATTTTACCGTTGATATATCAGTCAAGTCCAATTCGGCAGTTGCTAATGTCTCTTCGAATGGATGTTCTAGACTTACAGAGACATGTTGCCAAGATAATGCACTTATTTCAAACATTGTTGCGTGTTCGATCTCTTGACGTGCCATTGATCGAACACAACTCATCATTAATGTATTGAATAAGGCTTGTTGCCTTAAATAAACAAGAATTTGTGGAACATGAGCTGGATGTGTGAATGGTATACTACCAACTAGTACACCTTCCATACATTTGTTCTCAGTCATGAAGTAGCAATGTTGTTGATCGGGTAATGTTACATACAATCCACGATTATTACGACAATCTAACTGTCCATCACTGGAATGACGTACAATCAAGCTCAACAGTGGTTGTATTGGTGATATATCGTTACACTCTAATTCCGTAACTTTTTGAATTCTATTAATCAATTCCAATGACATTGGCATTTTTTTAGCGAGTTTGAGAACGAAACACGCGGGAAGCATTGATGAATTGGCACCAGTTAATGGGGCATATGACGGTGTACTTTTACCGGTAGCGCTTCGATTAACTGTAATAATACTTGATGTTGGAAGTTTATGGGCGGTTGATCCTTCCATGCACACTGTGACAGAATGGCCGACTTTACGCGACATTACTGTTTCAGAATTCAACTGTTCGATTAAATGGCTTTCTTGATCAACTAAATCGTATGGTGATACGAAATATGTTAATTTCATCGGATGGCCACCTTTTCTTCGTTCTAGTATACCTGTAATTTGAAAATCCCTTTTATTAATTGTAGAACAGATTAAGTAAATTTTGTCAGGCTATCTTTTTTCTCGGTAGTTCTATTACACTGAGACCTCATCGCAATATTGCTCATTTCTCGAGACACCCATGAAGGACCAGAGTAATATATTTGTAACAATTTTGATGAAAGGTTTTTCGCACATACGTCCGATAAAAAATTTTGGTAACTTTCAAAGGAGTTCCTTTATGATAATAACCTGACAAATGGGAGAAAATATGTTTTGATAACTTTCTCCTCAAGAAATGAGTAATGTTATACATCGAACCATAAATTCTGGTTTTTATGCATATTCGGCTGCGTTTGTACATGCGTGAGTGATACTCTCATAACGATGGAATTTGGATCATATTCTCTCAATAAATTGTTAAACAAACTATTCTACCCTTTGTAGTAATATACAATATTGAAATCGTAAGAAATACAAAGATTTATATTCGAGAAAATATCTTTTCCCAATAATACTCAAATGCATATAGTAGTGAATGCAACTTTCAGAGAAAAGCTCCGGTGAGTTATTTTCATTTTTCTACTTCTATTAAATATGAATCGGGGTAATTTTGAAACATTTTAATATTTCTTCGTCCCTGCGTATAGTGATAGAACTACCTCTAATAATTTGATGACTTACCAACAGGACTTTTGTGCACTAGGTTGAATGGCTCCTTCATAAATGTTTGCAATTGTGCCAAAATACCTAAATCTGCTTCCAATGATTGCAACGCGCTGAATGCTTTGCATTTGATTTTCTTATCAGCGTTCAATTGATAAATGGAAGCGAGACCCTCAAGTTGTGCAGTGAAATCGACAAAATCCCCACGCGAAAGACATGAGACTAATTCTTCACAACTCTGTTGTTCACTTTTTCCTTCGTGATGGATTTTAACATCTTTCACAACACCAGTTGGTTCCAACAAAACTTCGAGGAAAAACATGTCGGATGATATAAAGAGTTCAGTGCCTGGTGGTCCAGACATCATAAATTTCAGGCTGAAAAAGTGCAGAAAGAGAGTGAACCATTGAAAGCTATTCAAAATATTTAAAAAAATTTCCAAGGATGCGAGGACACTTTTCAATGGACATCCACTTTTAATTATATGCATCTCCCATTCCGATTGGGTAATTACTCGCGCCAATGATTGGAGACAAATAATTGAGGTGTCATAGCGCACAAAATGTGCTAAAAGTTTGCATCTTGTTAGTGTTCTATACTATTCGATTCAAATACACGTGGCCATAAGGTATGCAAATCGTGGTCTCCAATCATATAAACTTTGATTCACATTGGAGCGTATAGTAGAATAGTTCAAATCTGAAGTCACGTTCGAACTGCGTAAGCGAATTCATTTCTGAACTGTCCAGCAAACTTTTCTTGTTTCGACTGAAGTGTGTATCAATAATGCAATGGAAGTTTTGAGCACTCAAGAAACGAGGCGATAAGGATTTTCTAGTCAATGCTCTAAATCTTCAACAACTTCTGATTCATTTTCGAGGATTTAACTCTTATCTCCCATTCATTAGTTACATGCAAAGAGAAGCAATCAAAGTTCATTTCAATTGAAAAATATAACGATTCTCGGATCAGGAAACTTCATCATCAAATTTGAATCGATAAGTGTTTATACCACTCATTAGTTTCATTCATAAACAAATTCAAAGTGGGCGGGGAAGCCTGCACACATTGTTTGTTACATGAAATGGGAAATCTTCAAACACATACCCCAATTGTCGCGTGAGACTTTCGAGCCTTTCTACCATTGATTGGAGGGAAGTAACTTTGATTGAATGCTGTAGCGTATCTAAACATTTCTGCAGTTGGCCTTTTTCAACGCTATCAATCGCAAATCTTTTATCCAACATGGCCATTCGTAAATTTTTTGCCGTCTCCACTAGGCTCTTGAATGCCGTTGCTTTCGATCTGAGTTTCTCCATGAGCAACTCCATTTGCCATTCTTTACTTTTATCCAAGCCAATGCCTCCTCCAATGGACATTTGCCCACCTACAAATGAAAAGAAATAGAAATGAAACGATGAATACGGAAAACGTATCATACTACAATTATCAATATCATATCAATTGACAAAATAATTATCCTATTTATTGTTCTACGTTCATGAAGAGTATTTAATTTGATAAAAACGAACTTACCGAGGGGCTTCTGGCCATTGGCTGCATCCATGTATCCTCTAACGGATAACACGGATGCTTTTCCTTTTCTGTCACCCAGATATAATGTGTATTTGAGGTTATGCACACTATGAAAATGTTGTATTACTACATTATGACAGGGAACATCTGCTTCTCACATTTGTAATGTGTATGCTCACTTAACCGTCTCTAACCTGCTCTAACCTATTCACCATTGTGTTATGATAGTATGCGTGTGATTGATATAGTGAGTGTAATCGCCCTGCTCGCACTTATATCTCTGAGTATATATATATATATATATACTCAATAGAGAAAAACGTTAGAACATGTGCTGTGTATATGACGAATATCGATACATACAAATATATTTTATAGATTATTGATATAAACTGTACGATTGCACATTCGACATCACGATATTCGTGTCGAAAACGACATCATCAACTTTATACAATTCTGATCATTGTAAATGTAATAGATATAATAACTATTGTGTACACTTTCGTATTTAGATCTTATTCCATCTAAATAATAAATAAATGGATGTACGCATCCATGGTATACTACATATATTACAATATTTTTATGTCGTTGCTATAGACAGTGTGCAATCTGAACAACAGCGCACGTGTCGAGAACTATCTGATTTTACAAATAGCCAATACAACGAAAACAAAAACCCCAATGGCCACTGTCACGAACAGAGAGAGATCTGAGAAAGCCCACGAAGCGAAAAACCTGGGACAGACTACAGTCCCAGCTACTATAGTAGAGCTCGGTTTCGTAGGATTTGTGTGTCCGTTCCGTGAACTAAATTCTCGGCGAGCCTGAGAGAGCCCACGCCGTAAGAGAAAAATTTCTCTTTATGGTGGCGCCATCGCACACGTATTACGTCTGCGGCTCCCAGAATGATAGTGGTGCCATCGCACATGCGTTACAGGGTTCAGAGAAAAATTACAACATCAGCCCAATCCCACTTTTGCCGATAATGAAGATTTCAAGTGACCACTATATCTGATGGTAAAATGATGAGATAATACACATTCGGTTCCGTAGTTTCATAAGTGGAAGAAAGACCGCATACGTCCAGTCAATATGTCTGACAGAGTGAGAGCACACAAAGACGGAGAGCGGGCGCACAATCCAAAGCGAAACCTAATAGCGACAGTGCCGATATGACTTCCAGATTCGTTTGCAAGTTTAAACTTCACTTTTCGTGCCATTTTTGTACGTATCTGATCAATAAAATACCAAATTGAAACAACTGAAATGAATTTCAATCTATATTTGTTTATCAAGGCAAAAAAAAATTTCAACCAGTTTCTCATCAAACTAGAGCAATCCATTAGCATGAACTGAATGATTATTCAGAACGTATTCACGGAAATGACATGGTTCATTGAAGAGTTGAGAAAGATGAATTGATTATTGAAATTAGTAGTCCAAGGGCTGACGACCGATTTTGGGAAGGTATTTTAGGCAAACTGGAATAATAAAAAAACAGCGGTTTAACAACCGATGTACATGGACCTATGAGTCGGGTAGAGAGTTTGCGGTTATTTTGCTACTGCACAGCCTATCACATTAGTAAAAAAATCCATCCAAAAAATATATTTTAGGAAACTTGAAATTTTTTTAATCTTTTATTTTAGCATTTATATAATTCAAAAATAAAACCCCCAAAAGTACAACCCGAACTATCCAAACATATTAAATTAACATAACAAAAAAATATACTTTAATTAATTAATGAGTGCGACAGAAAAGTCTTATGTGTAGTTATGAGTGCAAGCGAGATAGTTTATCTATGCCTGCTGGCGGCTGACGGGGCCCCTAGCTGCTCGGGCTCTGATTTGTCGCTGAAATACCACGTGACCATGTAACTACAGTTTACCATGTAACAACTCGAACTTAGCATACAGAACGAAGCAGAGAAGAAGTGCAAATTTCACCTAGAATAAATTTTTTTGCGAATCGCGGATCGATGCGAACTTTTCCTATTTCATGTATAATGGTATTCTGAACATCTGTAAAAGTTTTCAGCTTTATGTGAATTTATTTAACCTTGCATATCAAACTTGATCGGGCTAATAGTAATGCATACTAACGAGTACAAACAAATTATGTTACATTTGCAGTGCTATAAAATAGTAACAAATAACTGAAATTCGCAAATCGTTAGTATAAAAATTGTTTGTTGGAAACTTTCCTATCAAATTGCTCTGATGACATTTTTTTGTAAAATGAAAAATAAAAAGTTATAATAAGAAAAAGAACATTTGTTCTCAAAATTTTCTCTTTTTTAGTGAACAACTTTGTTATTTTCCGTTATATGACTAAAAGTTATGAAACCAAAAATACAGATAGTTGTATTTGCTACCAAATATGCCCCTCTACTTTTTTGTGCAATGGATAATTTACACGATATGGCGGAAAAACCATTTTCACCTCTTTTCTACTTCGTTCTGTATGCTAAGTTTGAGTTGTTACATGGTAAACTGTAGTTACATGGTCACGTGGTATTTCAGCGACGAATCAGAGCCCGAGCAGCTAGGGGCCCCTTCAGCCGCCGGCAGGCATAGATAAACCATCTCGCTCGCACTCATAACTGCACATAAGACTTTTCTGTCGCACTCATTTGAAAACTTCATTCGCGTCGAGGAATTATTCAAAACCACTGGAATCGTCTGGTGAATCAACAAGTACTTTAATATTAATTAATTAATATGCTATAGAAATTTCTTAATGCCTGAAGTATATTTTTTTGTTATGTTAATTTAATATGTTTGGATTGGTCGGGTTGTACTTCAAAACCGTCAAAACAGTCTGGGGTTTTTATTTTTGAATTATATAAATGCTAAAACAAACGATTAGATAAATTTCGTCACCTCGTAAAGGCATCAAAACATTCCGATGTCGAGTGGGACTAACTTAACGATTTTTTTTTCGATTTTTCTGGGGAATTCAACGAATAAATTTCGTCAAAAAAATAATCATTATTGATTACGCATTAATTAAATTTAGTCAATAAATTGAATCATTTTCAGCATCGAGTAAATGAAATTCCAATTGCATAACAGGTTAAATGCCTAGCTGGAAATGATTAATTTGTCTGAGAAAAAGAGTGTTAAGAAAAGTCTAAGGAAGGCACCTATAATATGAAGAAAAAAAAAGATTGCGCCTGAGAAAAATCATGAAACAGTCGGAAAATTTGAATAGGGGAGAGATTTGCGCGTCTCTACAAAATGTGTCATACGACATCATCAAACGAGTGTCTTTGGTTATTTACACATTAGGTTTACGCCCGATCATAACTCGCTGATTCAATTTCATTGATTTTAATACAATGGAAATTTCTCCGATTCGATATTGATATAATCCAATTTCTTTTGAATTGATATGGAAGATTGGAAGTGGAAAAAAACTATATACCAGCATGGGGATGGTAAGCGCTTGGAGAAATATTGTAAATTCGGTCCGGTTACATAGTGTTTCCACTCCTTAGTACAGCCAGATCTTGGGACGTAAGTAAAACGTTCCCCCACTTTGCGACTCTCTGTTACAAGAGAAAATTGACAACGTTCACAAAGTGACGGTACGCACTCGTGCGATCTGGCCGCACTGGTTGTCCCATACATGCACGAATACATACATAAACGAAAACACCGACTTCCCATTTCAACTTGGGCCCGGAAAAGAAGTACCCGTAGATTCGGTTAACACGATGTTGTATATTTATTAATGTATAGCCACAGCATCACGCTAAAATTGCATCGGTGTGCAAACACGTATTGGATGATTGACAAGAATATATAAATGTCACTTTCATTTTCTTCTATGTTTTAGTTTTAACTCAACACGACTCTCTGTAGCAGATTCGGAACATTACTCTTGTTTTATACATAGAATAATTATAGCCAGACGGTTGAAATTAGCTTCATGATGTGCTTTCATATCAATCTAAGTTTAATATAATTTCTGGTAATGCATTCGAATTCGATCACATTTTGATTAAACCATTATGTTAGTTCTTCACCTCGCCAAAAATTATATATACTGAAGACGAAAAACTTGATTGTTATGGCATATCGGTATACTGTATTGTGTACCATGGACATTGTCACACAAACTTGAATTGGAGAAAATTGCATTGGGCTGATTACATTTTGCAACAATTATTAATATAATGTATTTCTTTCGTTACCACGCATAACAAATAAAAATATCATTGTATGTTACATATTAATTTATAATTTTTCCTTACCTACTTGTATCGATGCACCATTACTTACAAGAGATTAGATACATACATGCATATTGCCCTTGCAATGCATACACTCACAATGCTATATCGAAATTCTTATTTCAGTGATACTGCCATGGATTCATATTGACTGTATATCAATTTAAAAGCTTACAATATTGTAACAAGAATGAGCTGGGCAGATTTTTGTTTTCAGTGTTCACCAATGACTCCAGCAACTTATCATTTACCCATATTATCGGTGATAGCTTGCAGTACACGCATTTAATACAGGCATCAATTCATTGTAGATGTTTCTAAGATGGAAGCGAAATATTTCCGATGAAAATGAAAAAAAGAGGAAAAAGATGGTAATCACCTATAAATTCCATTCATTTCGAAGGCGATACATGCTTTGATGGAATGTATGGGCTTTTGCCAGTTAATTTCAAATAAAAAGAAAGTGCATTTAAAAGAATGTCTGGGATCAATTGTTTGGATTTTCATTTATATCACATGTGTTGAATAATTATCACTCGTTTCATTTTTATGCTGTGTGCACCCACAATGGTTGTATGCAATTCGTACCGAATATATCGAAATTTTATCATCCAATAACAATATTGTAATTGTGTCTGTTATAGATTAACTGTGACATGATTATTCATTGATTTATATAATTGATAGTGACAATAGCGAATATGAAAGAATAAAATCATAAATAATGGTTCCTGAAGATGATCCCCAAAGATGATCCGTTACAACGATGGTTTCGCGCCAAGAATGACAACATAAACCCTCCTTCGATATTGGTGGAAAAGTATGAGTCACGTGACTGAACAAAATAAAATAAAGGCAACTCGGAAAGTTTATGCCATCCCTCAGTACATTTGTGACGGTTCTCGCATAAATGTACAACCCAAAATCGAAGAGTGAATTCGTTACGTGCTTAAAAACGGTTCATTTTGTCTCGTTTTGCTTACTGATTTTTTCTACTAATATAGTTTTTTACAGGTTTATAGTTTATAGTTTTACAATTTATAGTTTTTATAGTTTTATAGCTTCAAGTTCTTTATAGGTAAATTCTTTATTTGTCGTGAATCATGAGTGATAATCAGAATTCTATCAGAAAAGATAGAAGATATGTGTGTGCGTATCGTGGTTGCATGAATAGCTACCCGAATAAGCGACTGTTCAGATTTCCTCAATCGGATGAGCGGCGACAACAATGGATGAATGCTTGTGGTGAGTTTTCTTTAATTTTCATTATTAAGCTACGATACAAAAGGTTTATTGGAATAGTCTCATCAGACTTGAAGCTCGCGTACGTTATTCTACATTTATAGTATGCTCGGATACTAGTGATGAATAATGATTATATTATCATAACAAAAAATATTGTTTTCTTCTGTTAATTGTATAATTTACCATACTTCACTAGATCCTCACGCTATTATGTCCCCAAACAAACAGATAATCGACTTGGCACCGTTACAATACCTCTTGAAGTTGGTTCAATGTGAACCACAAACGAATTATAAGTGCAATTATGTTCGATTTGTTTATGATTACGAACAGATTTGTGGTTCTTCAATTTTTCATATCTGATTATGATAATTCCATCGAATTATAAGTGTAATTATGTTCGATTTGTTTATGATTACGAACAGATTTGTTGTTCTTCAATTTTTCATATCTGATTATGATAATTCCATCGAATTACAAGCCGATCAAAAAGTCACTATTCGGAAGATATCAAACTGTGTAAATAATTAAAGACCCACCATTCTATCAGTGTCATTTCATACGTTTTGTACGATTGCATTGAAATCTCTTTATCTTCATTTGGATTTTCCGATTTTTCTCCTCCATAAGTAAACAAATTCATGACGACAGATCTACGTCAAACACACATGTTTTTCTTGACCGCTGTAGTAAAACGGTCATATTTTATTGTCTGCTTCGTGCCAGCTCTGGGACTCAACCTTTTTTTTTTCTTCAAAATGTAATCCCCCCTGCTTCAAACTTTCTTCAGACTTTTCGTCTTTCAACAAATGAGTCGTTTCGAGTTGGGCTTTTTTCGTGGGATTCAAACTCCACATAGACTCAGCGTTGATAACAATTGAATTCATTAACCATGTTCGATCAATATGCAATTTGTAATGAAGTTGAAAAATCAATCACATATGATATAATATTTGAGAATTCCGCCAATATTTTTTACTTATATATAGCAGATCAATGATCCACGTCCAATCAATTGGTGAATTGTCGTTCAGAAACTATGCTGGAATTAGAACACGATTACATTGCGGTTGCCTCGAAATAATTGCTTCTAAAACTATGTTTAATCAATATAAGATATTTAAAATTTTTTCATTATATACTAGGACATCAATTGGCATAAGGGCAATGCAATTGTATATGTACATGAATAATTGGATGCTTTTGTAATTGTGATTATCGCTCAGTTGTTATCGTCGGGCGTACTATTTGTAAAGGTGTCATGGAAAACCAATGAAGAGAAAAGAACAGATATATAAATTTATCGAGAGGGTATTTGTGACGATAATTGTCAATAATGATGATCCAGTATCATAATTTTCGTCTTCATTGTAATGCTTATACTTGTATATATATTCATGGTCATTATGTATATATTACTCCGTATTGATCACATATAAACACATACATACACGCGTAATTAATCAGAATTATATAATTCAAACTGATAGACTTACTCACTATGGGAGAAAATTGATAAAGTTAAAAATAATAATTGCAATATGTAATTACACTCTTTACGCACTGATGGTGATAATCAATGAAGATGAAACGTTAATAATGTGGAGCTTGGCGAATGGAAATTTTCAGACCGAGACATAGAAATAAAGTATTGAAAAAAAATATTGCTACCGAGTAACACATAATGTTCGTTTATTTTCTTAGTCGGCTGAAGTAAGCTTCTGAAATTTCGGGGTGTCACGATAAGACTTGAAAGAAGCAAACTAGTTAGACGTGCTTTTTCAAATACTTTGTATTGCGCGAAAATTCTTGAATTCGTTGCCGCTCTCTCTTACTCCTTCTTTTCTTCACTCTGTTGGACTATTATTCTTATTCATCCTAATTTCTTTCACTCACTATTCCCTCGAACGATATATCGTTGTATCACAACTAACACAAGAAATATATTGTCACTCAGACAATCGCTCACAGTCTGTTGCGAGTCGTCAACATCAGCGATCGCATGTATGCAAACGCGGGTGCACCCAAATTTGGGTACTCGTTCGTTATTTTACTTCTTACATGTTGATATATCCATGTTAATTCATTTCTCCTTGAAAATATTTTTCGGTATTATGACACCTTACTATCATTCATTTAATTTTGATCACTCTAATTTATCAATTTTGGATTGTGGTGGATTAATATGATATCATGGAAGTCTATGGATCGTTTATTTATATCTCCTTTTCTCTAGTTTCATTTACTATCGTTTTCATTTATTTCTGTTGTGGCGACAAAATATATATGGGAAGAAATGAAGAAAGCCGTGGTCGCTCGGATTTATGATGTGGTAGGTTCAAACATGTTACCACTTTGCTTGCACTTTTTACTACTAGTATTATACCACTGCTATTCATATCTGTAGTAGTAGAAACAATTTATTCATTCAAGCCTCATTAGTCAATTCAATTGGTACCATTCAGCTTTTTCCACCACAACGGATGCAGCGACTATTTTTGCAAAAATTCTGTATTTTTTTTACTTTTTCGTATCTTCTATGATCTTTAACTTGTTAAATAATACAGATACAGCGATAAACCACAAAACAAATTTGTTGAGGAATTAATAATCTGTTAGGTAATACGAAAAAAAAAATACAGAATTTTTGTGAACAAATGCATGTAATAGGTAATGAACAATAGATGCGAACTTGTTCATAGATTCATCTGAAAGAAAAATTCATTCTCTACAAAAAAGACTCGAATGTCCTTCATCGTATCTTCAATAGTTCAAGAGATATATCAATTTTTTAATTGACAAATGAAGTAGGCGCTACAATAACCGTATCGTATGATATTAAAAAGCATAATAATCAATGAAAAAAAATGTT
>JAPYZH010000635.1:0-27218 GCA_030523085.1 Meteorus colon | reverse complement strand
GGGGGGGGGGGGGGGGGGGTACAACAACCCCATCTAAGCGATCTAGCTAGAAACATTTGAGAAGGGTGAGAGTCCAGACAACTTTGTGTGTTCGCATCATACATACTGTCGGGACAAAATGTAGAAGCAGACAGAGCGTCAAGAGTTACAAATATAGACACAGTGGAAGATTTCGGAGAAAATTTTCTCACAGATAGAATCAAAATTTGGCCCTTTCTCGAGCGATTTGTTCGCGTTAAAAGCGAATGACAAATGTAAAAAATTCTGCTTTAGATTCCTACAACCGAACACAGAAACAGTCGACGCATTTACCATTCCTTGAAGGGGGGGGGGATTTAAAGGCGAAAAAGAAGCATATTTTTGTGATTTTTTTACGGTGACATGAGTAATATAATTCTATTAAATTTAATTACATATTATTGTACAACCTCTGAAGTATGTCAGGAAAACTTTCCAATGAAAAATATTGATAAATAAGCCGGTGAAGTTGAATTTCCAAGGGCGCCTCGGAAAAAAGTGGTTTTGCGGCGAACATCATAACTCGTTACCGAATCATCTGAAACAAAGAAATTGATATTCATTTCGAAAGTGATATATTTCTCGAGGTAATCACGAAAAGTTTCTTGTTTTTTTTGTTTTTTTCTATTTTTTACAGCACTTGAAAATGACAAACGCGATTTTAGCTCAAAAATTCGCGGTTAATTTGTTATTAAAAAATAGAAAAAATTGAAAAAATAGAAGAAACTCTTCGTGATTACCTCAAGAAATACATCACCTTTAGAATGCATATCAATTCTTTTGTTTCAGATGATCCGGCAACGAGTTATGATGTTCACCGCTTTTTTTTCAAGGCGCCTCTGGAAATTCAGCGTCACCGGCTTATATTTTTTATTGAAAATTTTTCCTGACAGATTTTGATAAAATTATATTACTCATGTCATCGCAAAAAAATCACAAAAATATTCTTTTTCTCTCCGCCTTGACCCCCCCCCCTAAAGTGACAAGGAGGGACTCTATGCCTTCCCCTGGTAATCGTACCAAACTGGCGATCTCAAACGTGGTATCCACTATTCGTGGCAGTACAAGTTTTGGATTCAATAATTCTTCCTCCTCAAATCGAAATGCTCTTATCTCCTTGCAGGAAGAAGACTCATCTTCTGGCTGAGAGGCTTTTGCTGGAGGCAACAAATATATCCCGAAAGCTTTTCAAGAAAAACGGCTAGAAGCATCCACTGTGGAGATTATGATGAGTTCGATAGCTCCGGAAACAATGAAACAATACCAAAGTCCTCTACGGCGCTGGAGAGAATTCAGCACGAATAACAGAGTTGATGTGTTTCAAGCAGGTGCTACACACGTAATAAAATTTCTTACAGAAAGATATCATGCAGGAGCCAGTTATGGGACACTGTGTTCAGATAGATCGGCGATTGCATTAATTTCGCCACACGAAATCGGCAAAAGCGAATCGATCTCTCGATTTTGGCGAGGAGTTTATAGAAAAAAATCCGCAAGGCATCGCTGCGACACTACGTAGGACGTAGGACCAGTCTTCGATTAAGTTGAGAATACGCCGACAAGGCAAAACTTTTCGATCAAGGAAAACACTGGAAAAATCGCAACCATGCTGGCTATGGTCATAGCACGTGGGCTAGAAACGTTAACTCTAATAAGAACAGAAAATATATTTGAAAGTACGGCGGAAATAACTATCGAGATTCCCGATATAATAAAAATATCAAGGCCAGGAAAAAGTCAACCAGAGCTTTCGGTTCCCTTTTCCAAAGAGCGGCCGAAATTGTTTAGCCACCGCGATTGTAGCGTACATGAAGTATGCATAGAATTTAAGAGAAGCTTTCAACAAGAATCTGCTAATCGCCACAAGGAAAACCTCACCACGATTTATCGGAACAGGCCATCGGATACTGAACACAGAACAGTTCACGGCCTATAGCACTCGACACGCGGATGTTTCGGCGGCCTTACGTAAAGGTGTAGATTTGGGAACAATCAGAAGAACAGCCGGTTGGTCGGAGCGCTCGCAAGTTTTTGCGAGATTCTATAACAAGCCCATGCAAAAAGAAGCGAATAATTTTGTATCGACCATGTTACAGAAGGAATAAACAAATAAATAACAGCTATCGCGTTAGCGCTGAAAGTCTACCTGGTTAATCATCGAGAACGAGACGCGTAACATAATTGAACGATCAAACGAGACCGCCGATGGCAGGCGAAGTTCGTTCGCAATTATGTAGAGCGTCTCTTTCGAAGATGATCATCCAACCTTACCCCTCAAGAGATACCTGTTATATACCTCGGATCATAATCATGATAGCTGTTCCTTTTTTTTTTAATTTCTGAACTGTATGAGGATAGAGGGTGCCACCGGATAGCACCAGGGGCGTAGTCAGGGTGCCCGCATACACAAAAAAAGAAAAAAAAATGAAAATTGTGAAATTTGCCGCCACTGACGTTACTACCTGGTTAATCATCTTTGAACGAGACGCTTCATATAATTGCGATCGAACTTCGTCGTTCATTTACACATAAAAAATTTAGCTCGTACATGAACTTTGATTGGAAAAATAGTACAAATGACATTCACATTTACACAAATAAAGATGTTACCACACGAGTCAATATAAATCGATTAAATAATTCATCATGAGACGGTTGTGAGCAGTGAAATTATCTGCACTTTCATGTTCCATGTTGATGTATTATATGAGTTGAAGTTTCAGAAAATGTAGATTATCACCCCACAGTCATCTCATATATGCATGTGCGCATACTCACTCTTGCAATAATTATTCCTGCAATATTGATTCTCATTTTTGGTTCATCCACTTTCGAAAATAACATGTCAACACTATTGAACAATGTTACGATGTAATGCACGATTCCCATTCTGTCATTGTATAGAGTGATCCTATAAAATGGAAAACATGATAAATCGGCCGGTAGGAGAAGTAAAAGTTCAAGAATATGGAAAGTATATTATTTGAAATTGCATGTGAATGAAAATCCGAATTGTATAAGAAGTTGATTATTTTCAGGTGCAATGTTGACTGCCCATAATTTTCAGCGAAAATCCTCGAAAAAAAATCGCGAAAATAGCCTATTATTCAAAGCGCCTAAAGTGAGATGACGCCTTAACGTAAACATCTGTTTACCAAACAATAAGTTCAATTTCAAGTTTTGTACTTATAATTTGTCAGCCAAATCATAATTGACGAAAATTAATATTTTCACGTATACAAGATCGGCAAGATCCCGACGGAATGTCATCAGTGTTAGACTCCTACTCAAAGATTCGTTATCTATGTACAATAGGTAATATGGTTGTTGAATATGTTTGATTCAGAGCTTATATTTGTTTGTCCGTGGATTGCAGCCATCATTAAAGCACTAACCGTATATTACCAACTCTTGCAAAAAGATGATTAGAGAAAAGTAAATGCTGAATTTTCGGCGATCTCGCTTCACGATTTTCGTGTTGTGGGCAATTTCGCATCAACACGCCGGGCATAAGAATTTCCTGACAACGTGCTTCCAACTGATGTGTTATTTCTTCCATAGTAACTGCGTCAATAATGAAACGAACATCAATGGTGCCGTACTAAAAAAAAGGTTTGGTGAACTTTTATATGGTTTCAGCTGTCAATCATGAGATTACAAACATTGACATATATCAGTTCATAGTTACAAATTTTTGCAATTTGTGGAAGTACACTGCTGCCGATGAACGCTCACTGTTTTGGTACATACTGAATATTCCAATTCTCCTCATAATCTGATAAATGAGATGGAATAAATTTTTCAGAACAAGAAGAATCCCACTCAACACTTAATCATGGTATGAAGTTACATTCATTAGGAGAATGGAAAAAATTTTAGTTGATGAGAGCTGTTAATATTTAAAGAATGTTCACTCCTATCTCAAAAATGTATCGTTACAGTGCAGTCGTACTTTATGAAGATAGAATGTGCAATCACTTCCTCGACTTCACCTTAATTTTCATGAGTAGAGAAAAAAAATCGCATGAAAGAATGAAGAGTATTGTTGAAAAAATCTCAGACTATTATAAGTGGCATCGATTCCTAATCCTACCTCTACACCCTTCACACCAAACACAGTAGCTAAAGTTTATAAATGATCTTAGTCAAGTGACAGTGATGGAAAAAAAAAAAAACACCAATACGATACCAACGTGAACGAATTGCTTCCGCAACGTGAATGGTAACCAGTTATCGGGAAATACGCAAACTCTATCAGCTATTGAAGAACATGAGAGTAACAAAACAGCTCACTATGATTAGCACCGCGAAAGTGGAGTTGGTCTGAAATTATTCCGTCGATACAGAATAATCCAGTCAGTACACATACAACGACACGACTGGATTCATAACTTCGAGTGCTCTGCCGAGTCCTATACAATGCATTGGCACGAATATAATCCCATACTCGAAGTAGAATCCGTTTTTTAATACTCTTTCAAATTCCTTTAACAAGACTGCAATTCAATCAATCGTATAAAATCAATTGCAAATTCAATGAATAAATGTTTTACTGAATGAAATGCAATAACCCTGGTCACTTACTGTTGCCTTCAGCAAAGAGTTATCGCATCATTTATCTCATCGTGGTTACTGATAGTAGACCTATCCTGCATAATATTTAGACCAGCTATTCTGGTTCTATGTAATCAACCCATAGTATATTTCTTCCCGTTATAAAAATACTCTCTTACTCAAACTAGTTAGGCAGTGACTCTTAAGCTGCGCGAAAGAAAAAAACAATCAGTATCACGTTCGTTATCTCTCACTATGAATAAAATCGTGTATGCTGAACCAGTGCCGAAAAAATTGGATTTGTACAAAAGCGTACAGAATTTATAGTATCCTCAGTAATGTATGAAGTGACGATGTATAATTTTCTTGGAGCACTTCGTGGTTCAGTGGCGTCCCTCATTCGTAGTGTTACACATTGATATTACATCAATGCCGTAAAACTTAAAGGAGATAAGAATTCCTATGGCAATATTCGAATACAAGTAAATACACAATTTTCACCTTGAAAAAGATCAAATGACAGTTCACTCATTTGTGAATTCAGAAATTCATGTGCTATTGCACGATGAGCGTAAGGTCCGAACCAAGTCTCACCACAGTCGATATCATTGCTAGTGGATCAGGGCGCTTTTGGACTTTCTAGTGTCACTATGGTCAGAAAATATTGGATCGCGCGAACTCGGCTCATAATCTACGTGACCCTAATTTACTGGTATGTTTCCGTCATCTCGATACCTCAGCATCTAAAATCAACTCGTCGGGGTTGTTTCCTTGTACACTCCATACTGGTGGATTTTCGTTTGCTAGAAATGATTCTGTTTCCTGCAAAGTCACATCCAATTCTTCTTGCTCTCCATAAAAAATCTGTAGGGCAACTGTAAATAATCAGCCAACCCCATGTTGTAATGAGAATAGTAATATTTTCAAAGCATGTGATAATATATCCTCAAATTTACCAATATCACCTTTATTGCCTAGTTGGACTGCTTCTTAATCACCCGCTGTAGTACCAGCTATCAAAATCATCCAAAGCCATAATACCACAAAACCGATTGATTCCATTTTATCAGACATTCATGAACTTCGTGAATTATCGCTACTCTTAAAGTGAATTGTTCCCCGACTTTTCCCATATTCATTATTATCTACAACGACTTTAGGATTAAAAATAGGCAATTATCAGCTGAAACAACACGATGAAGAAATATTTGAATTCATTTTGATAAACTCGTATCATCAAATATTTTGTTCATACTTTGCAGCTGTTCCATTGTGTGGAAAATTGATGATAATACTCTTATCGCTACTGCACAACTTCTATCTTCTAGAAGTGATATTTAACTTGCCATTACACCTCGACAACTTTCTGGTTTAGCACTCATGTATGCATATATCAAGTCTTCATAATTGACAGAATAAAATATGCATTTAAAATAATACTGTTCCAATAAATGGGATCAAATCGTTGACAACTAAGACATGCTATTAACACGTGATTGTTAAACTGATGCTCGTGGCGAACGTAAGAAAACAGTCCGTGTCAGAGCCAAATCATTGCATTGATAGAATCTCAATGAGTCATGTTGGGTTATCAACGTTTTACGGTTATTGATTTATATATATATATAATCGATTTAAATACGGTTGTGACTTAAATTCGTGACCAAGAATAACCACGCGTAAATTCATTATGTGGATCCCATCCTTCAAATTCAATTTTTGGCGACGGTCATTCAAAATGAGTCTATTCGTTGAGGTCAGGTCTGTTGAATAAGGATATAATATTCATATTTTAACATGTAGTCTGATTTTGTAATATATGCATGCATGTATGTCGTACGTTACTGCGTGCGTTGCAACCACCCCGGGAGAGTGAGAGAGATAAATAGAGATTAGGGATCCCAAACATTCAAACATTCCTAGTACATTTCTGTGTGTATTTTCGCCTCCGTTATAGCAATTTATGTATGTTTAGTATTGCAGCTAAATTTCTAGTCCTCATTTGATCGTATCACAACTCTTTCGTCATTTGAAAAGTCGATTTACCAATCAGTTTCTTTTTTCCGTCTGCACTTTCTGCTCTTCAATTGTTCGATGGAATTCATTCATTTCACCCCTCCACGATCGCCCAATAGTAATAAATTGAATATATAATTCTGACAGCAATCTTCAATTTATACATAACGCATGCAATATTAATCCAGCTCATATTTTTTTTATGTAAATTGGTGTACAACTTGTACATGGAACACAATAATCAATAGATTTATGAGCATCAATAAAATCACCAACATTCTCCCACTGAAAAGAATCGAAGTTTGTGATATGCAATATTTCGTCGTGGACAGTAGAACTCAACATGACAAAATATCATTACACCATGTTTGTCAACTATAAGCACCTCAATCCTGGCCTAAAAAATTTGGAAAAGACGCTGGAGACAGACGTTAGTACGTGTGACATTTCATCGTAGCCTGAAAACAGCTGTATCGACAGGTGGCTTGAGAGCTAAATTTGCACGACTTTTGTGTAATCTTCTTGAGACAATAGGAATAGAGTTCAGCGCTATAAGAACAGGGCTATTAATCATCTCATACACTTACCAAAATTCTCGTAATCACCTGCGAAATCTTCAATGCAGCGGCGCTGGGAAACTTTCAGAATTTTTTACTTTTATTGCAACCATCGTCAAATTCTACAGTCCCTCTTTTTTTTTTAGAAACGAAAGAATATGTGCGGGGTGCCAGACCATTCGGTTATGGATCGCCATTTCGAATGTTTGATGCAATTTCCAGTTCAGATATCACAGAAATGTTTGAAACTAATCGCTAAAATAAAATTGCAGCCAACAATATGTTCAGGCAGTATAATATAATACAATATAATAGACAAACAATAGACAATAGTAGAAAGGTTCAATATCTTCTTCCCTGTATCATTCAACTCGCCTGCATTGTCTGTTCCAGCAAACCTGCGAATTTGATTAATACGGAGTTTTTCAATCGTTTTCAACGAAATTCAATCAAATATTAGTCTGTATAAATTTCAGCAGTTCATTTTACCTTGCTCACTCCATCCATATCTTTACCACATAATGTCCCGTCTAATGGTATGGGTGACCTATGAAAAAAATCATCCGGACCGACACACTTCAAATTTTTCGTGCACATTTCTTTGACGGGAATCCGGAACATCTTTTTCACCAATGACTGTAAACGGATATAACAAATCGATCTTCTTATTTTTATTTGGTTCTAGAATTTTCTTCATGGAACTTCTGTTTAAAGTGAAAAAATATGAGCAACCCAAATTTTGATGTCATGATCTCATGCAATAAAAATACGGAATAAAGCACCTTCTAAACATTGAGTACAGCGAGCAAAATTTCATTTTTTGTGGCCAGAGTTTGGGGAAAAATTAACAAAATCAACATAAAAATAAATGAAAAAATAAAAAATTCGATTTGAATCTAACATGGCGTTTCAGGCTTTTTGGGCGTTGATAACAAATTTATACGGAAAATTCAGAAATTCGAAATGATGCGCCATCTGGTGTAAATGCCGTTTAAGGGGTTGATAATAGAAAAAATTACCCTTCTTAGAGAATGTGCTCTATCAAATCCGTAACAGTGGCATTGTTCATCAGCAGTCCATATTTGCCGTATTTTTGGTTTCTCCAATGAAAGAGGTTCTTTGATAAAGAAACAGCGCTCACGAGAACTATTTTTACATAATTCGAACATAAATATTTCACCAGTGAATGGCAGCGATCTAGTTTTTCACTTGGATAAAAATCTACCTAAAAATTTCCGTCAATATCCTTATGGTATTAGGGCTCCATGTCAAACACTTGTGACAAACATCGTTATATGGCTTCATGATATGAGCAATACAAGTCTTCGATTGATCCACATATGGACTTTCGTCATGTGAATGACATCCGAGTCTGGAACGTGCAAATAAGTGTGTATTTTCGTAGTGCCGTTGGTCGTAAGATCCAAATCACAAAAAAAACTTACGCATGTGCAATTTCATGAGCTACGGTGTAAAAACTACCAAAATGTGGTTCATCTCGAACAATAACAACAGCCAACGGATTTGAAGCCCTCTTTTTCATTCGATAATGACTACGTCCTTCGTGAATCGTCGTCCCTGAAATGAAAGTGTAAATAACCGAACATATTGCTGTCTTTAATCGTGGTTTCTCAGGCTTATGATTTCATTGTTTGTCGTATGCTCACCTGCCACAATCAAATCTTTATGAGGCCATTTAGAACGTACGTGATGACTATAGAAACAATATGAATTGGTAAATCACAAAGTAAAAATATATACAACTATTTGTTATACGTTAGCACATATGTAATATGGGTAAAATAATAATGAGCAACTACGGTTATCAAACCTAGTGAGAAAAAGTGGAAAGTGATAAGAGTCATATGAGATCACTTTCGAATACTTTTTAAGAAATGCCTCCACAGCAGACGTTATGCAACGTGCATCAACATACTCCATATCCCGGACACGATCGTTTTTATGACACTTTTCTAGGGAAGAGAATTCTTCAGGTTTCTGGAAAAAAACTGTTTCATGCATGACCATGATAAAGTGCACGCAGACTCAGTGATGACATATCATCACGCCGCACTGACAATAACACTCAGTGTAGCCAGAGTGCGCGCAAATTGCACCCCCACTTTGTGGCCGTTTTCAATACTTCTCAATGCTCTCTTATATCAGAGTCACAAAGTGGGAGTACGATTTATGCACGATCTGACTACACTGATTACACGGTTGATGGTGCTTTCTTATATTATGTACATCCAAATCATATTCAGTACATTGGGTTGAATACCCTATCATACGTAGTTGTCGAAGCTAAATAATTCCATATTATCATGCAAACATCACTGATATTTTCATAGACATACTTACTGTTCTGATTATAATTCCAGCTATGTTAATTTCAATATGCAACTCATCAAGTTTCGAAAATAACATATCAACACTGTTGAAGAGAGTCAAGACATAATGCACAATTCCTATCTTCCCATAAGCACCATTATTTCTACAAAAAAAAAAGATGTTTTCATGAAGACTTGCAAATAGATCTGTATGTATGAATTTGGAAATCATAAACACTCCTTCATCGGATAATATGATAGACATATGCTGTCCCAACAAATACTCAACACCAGTGTAACTTCAGTGAAATCTGAGCCATGTGCAGCGAAAGATGAGATTGAATGTCCCTTTGGAGATATCTCAGAGTTGATAGGATTAATACCATGTCAAAGATTTCACACAAAATCACTTTTGTTCAGTATTGTCAATTAATCATCAGCTTACATTAGATATCTCAGTGCATTCATCCGCCAATCAATGGATGGTAATTAATGATAATATGAATTTGTCAATCACTGTGTGTAAGATTATAAATAAGGATGTATTTTTGAATGACCGTGAGTTTTCATCTCCCCATGAATTTGGAATGTCTCATTCACGCCATCCGAAATTTCAATAGACGTGAAACATTCACTAATGTTTTTAATTACGTGCGGATATGTTGGGATGGTATGGAAACTATTAATTATGTGCTTACATCTTCTCGAATAAATCGTAATTGATGATGACCAGTATTTTCACGTAAAACGCTTCTGGTAGTGTCCGACGCAATCTCACATTCGATTGAGTATTGTTTGGCAAATTTTTCCCTGTAAGGAAGATATAACTTTTCCTAATATACAGCTTCATATAAGTATTATGGTAATCATGTTTCATATCGACAGTGCCAATCACTCAGGCATAAGAGTGAAACTAACTGTCTTGGAACCGTATATATTTGTAACACGCATTTGTGCCTTAATTGATGCTACAAATCTTAGTGCAAAAAAAGTGTAATTTCTCCTACCATTTCTGCTGGACAAATGTATGCGCAAAGGTAAATCGTTTTTTTTCATTGACTCCGATCTACGATATCTGTGTGTAGGAAACTTTCGCCTCAACATCTTGGGTGTTGCTTTGCTTCTGATGCTGATCTGATCCGCTACTTCCTCGATAGCAATTTCGTGAATAATGAACCGAATATCAATGGTGCCATACTGTAAAAAAGTCGTGTACACATTTTTGTAAATCCATATGTTAGTTTCGATGGCAATATTCCGTCCTGAGTAAAAATTTATTTCAAAAAATCGAATGTCCGCACAGGTCCACACGATAGACGCACACTTAAAATTTTTAGAGATACACACGTCCGCACAGTGTCGGCATAGTGAACCTTTAGGGATACACAGGGATACACACGCCCGTACAAGGGACGCACAAAGGGAAGGCTACGTAGCAGACTAAGCATAAAATAAAATTGATAATTACCATTATATTCAAGTCATGGAAGTACACAGCTGCCGAAGAAAGTTGACTGTTTTGAAACATGCTGAATTGTCCGACGTTCTCAATCATCTAATGAGAATGGAACAGAGAAGTGTGACAAAATATTACAATCAGTCAATGGTTTCCATTTCGTTTATGGATATATAGCATGCGGGAAGTCTGTGAACATGTTTTGTGGCAGGAAATCAGAAAAATCGTGTCTTTCATGCTGAATTGTCCATGATATCAGTCTCAGCACATTGCAAGATCAAATTTCAGATGGATCTGATGATATCGTACATAAAAAAATGTATCGCCATAACAACTCGCACATAATTCATCTACATAACCATTCATCAATAGTATTCGAAATTACATTTGCTGTCACACTTCCTATTTACATGGAGAATCCGATCTGATAAACTCATTATGACGATTGAGAGGTGCATAACTTATCTGAAAAAATTTGAGTAGTTCCAAAGATCAGATAATGTCTGTTAGTCCATTAAAATGTTACATTTGACCTTGGATTTGTGTAAGCACGCAATTTTTTGTTTTTATGTTTAGGGGGGGGGGGGGGGGGGGGCGTCAAAAGCTTAACTTGAAGTTTATTCTTCATAATATGCATAAGTACACCACATATAGCCGTTTTATCTCAGGAGGGTGACTCTTAGGATGAGAAGTATATCAACAATTTTTACAGATAATTGCATGATCTACAATTGTAGTCTGATCGATTTTTATGATTAAACTTACCATTTGGATGAAAAACGCGAGAAACCCATGTTTGCGAACTTCGACCTAGAAAAATTTTTTTTGCCAACGGCGGATCGATGGGGACTTTTCACATTTCATTTATAATGGTGTTCCAAACATTCGTACGAATTTCCTGCTTCATGCAATTTATTTAACCTTGCATATCAAACTTGATCAGGCTAATGTATACTAAACGAGTACAAACAAATTATGTTACATTTGCAGCGCTATAAAACAGTAACAGATGAATGGAATTTGAAAATCGTTAATATAGAAATTGTTTTTCGGAAACTCCTCTATCGAATTGCTTTGATGTCATTTTTTTTGTAAAATAACAAAAATAAAGTTATAACGATAAAAAGAAAATTTGTTCCAAAAATTTTCTTTTTTCTCGTTAATAACTTTGTCGTTTTTGGTTCTACGACTAAAAGGTGCGAAACCAATGCTATAGATAATTCAATTTGCAACAAAAAAAGTCTTCAACATTTTTTTTTGCAATGAAAATTCAGAAAGATATAACGGAAAACCCATTTTCACCTCTTTTTTAACATCGCAGCCGAGGGACAAAGGTACGGACCCGCCAAACTTCAAGTTAAGCTTTTTACGACCCCCCCCACACCAAATAAAAAATATTGCCGCCCCCCCCCCCCCCCCCCCCCCCTAAACATAAAAAAAATTGCGTACTCACACAAATGCAAGATGAACCCCCTAAAAATGTAACATTTCAATGGACTATGTGTGTAATGAAGTCAATGAACCATAAGTGCTAGTGCAATCGGAAAACTATTTGTTGTTGCAAACCAATGTTACTGCCACATATACCTCATGGTGAAGAATTAATTCGTCAGAATTATTCTCATCTTCGGACCACACTGGTAAATTTTCGTTCCCCAAAAATGTATTTATCTTCTCCAAAGTCACAGCCAATGCCTCTTGCTTCTCATTAATGAAGCGAAGTGTTACTAGAAATAGGAAGTATGGATCGCTTTCGGAATAAAAATGTTTTTCAGAGTACCTAGCAATGATCAATTTCCAATTTTTACCTTCATCAAATGCGTTGGATTGGCCCATGTTAGTGACACTCAAAATCATCAGGATTATGTGATTCCACAATTCAATACGATGATTCAACTTCACCATCGTGAATTTCATCAAGAAATGTTTGAATTTTTGTTTTCTCAGTACAACTGAGTGTTTGATGACCATACATGTATGTGTTACAACTGTTGGAATTCGAAAAAATCAGAAGTATATAACCGATATATGACGCATATTGACATTAGAACATATGTACTTGAAATAACATCCGCCTGTTATTGGATATCAAACTTATTCTTTATTTAAACATATGTGTTCACAGCGTTCAACGTGAACAGGGTGCCATCATACCAGCTTGAATATTCTCGAATCCACTGTGACTGTCGGACTTTCCATGTTAACTTGGGAATTTTCGACATTATATTATTCCATGAATTTTCATATCTTATTAAACTTTGATAAAATTTAGTTTCAAGCATACGCTATCTAATTCGAATTCGGTTACACATTCGAGTATTTATCATAAGTTTGCAAGGATGGGATCAAAGAACTATGTTCGAATTTACAAACCGAACAAATTTTTCGGTGACACATTTCTTCTATTTACTTCTGAATATTTACGAATTCTATGAATAATGTCGATGGGTCGTTGATCAATGAATACCTCCTTTTACTGTTCAATATGCTGTTTTTATTACTTCAGAGTAGTTGAGATGTGCTATCAGCGTATTTATGATTGCAGAGGGAAGATTTTAGACTGAGAAACATCAACTATGTTACAAGACTGCAGAACCATGGAAAATGTTCGTATGTAATCATATGCCATGGCTAATTTATACGTTCATACATAAAGTATTAATACAGAGGGAAAAATCAAATTATTATTTCCCATGTCTGTTTTTATAGTGCCACCAACATTGTTTTGAGACAATGAACAATACGAAATGACAAAAAGATTATATATGATTATACAAAAAAGACAACATATTGATTTCGATTATGTCGTGCTATCGGTGCAGACAAACACATAGCAGCTCGAACTCTAGGGGAAACTTCAAGTTTAGCAACTTAAATTGGCGGCAGGCTCTTGAGACAAAAGTTACTTTGCCTACCGATGCGCAAAATGCGCCAGTAGAGTGCAGAGCTGAAAGCGCACGCAAGGGAGAGATGGTGGGCAAAGTGAGATAGATGGACTGAAAGAGAAGTGAAATTGAATACACATAGTGAGGAACGATTTATGTGACCGAATCATCATCACACTCAGCACGATAGAGTCTCATAGAAGTCGATTATAGTAACTTTTTCCATGTCATATTAAATAGGAATCAAGTTTCAATTGAATTTCATACGTTAGTGTGTGTCTTCGTCTTACGTTAGGAACGATCCATCAGCGCGAGAAATTAGATTCTCCAGCCATTTCTATATACACAACGAACCACATACACACACACAACCTGACTGAAAACTCGAGCTTTCATGTTAGAGAAACTCTAAACGTAAACCTACGTTTCACGTAAATTAGAAAAGCGTATGTAGTGGTAGATACACTATACATGCAATATAGAGAAACAATTATACTGTATTTCTCGTGTATGTCTCTATCTCTTAGTTGGTTCATTTTTCTCTCTCATCAGGTACTGTTGTTATTATCAGTATCATAGTTATACTTATTGTTTTTTTGTAGCTTTTATTCAAAATTTCAAATTTTCTCATGCAGTCGACATTAATATAACGTAGAGAACAAAGAGGCAACGGGGGTGGTAGGCAAAGCATAAAGCTTCAAACGTAGGCTTCGTCGGTTCTCTTGCAATATGTACATCAGTCAGGGAGAAACCGACTTTGCATGCATAGTTTTCTTTTTTTCTTTTTTTTTTTTTTCACGTAGTGCCCGATGAAGCACGTAGCACCAGTATGAGCTTATGAGAGTTTTTCGTCGTGTGGTGACAGAGATGCTTTTACGTGAGTAGTCTCTCACTTGAAATGGAATAGATACTGTTAGTATATATGTCTGTCTTATTTTCTCTCTCGTTCAAGGCACCTTTTACAATTCAATTCACGTTCACGATTTCTCCTAACGTCGCACCCGGCTGTCGAGAACGCGCAAAGTAACGATTCACGCTTCTCGTATCTGTATAATGTTCAGGATCACTTGTCTTTTGTCGACAATAAAATGAATGAACATGGTATATCACTAATGCACTCTCCGCACTTTATTACTATCAACTCGAATCGTTTTCCTCTTGGTGACAATGGTCATGTTTATTTCATGTAATCATTGAAAGTATATTGCTCTTGTATGTACAAATTTATGTGTATGATTATACCTGGGGTGATTTATTATATGGCCGATGACTTTGACCCATTAAATGATTGGGAGAATAAGAGTTAAAATATTGATGTTGTTCGCGACTGAAGAAAAATTCGAATATTAGAATTGATCCAAACATATGAAGATATATACATTTGATAGGAAAAAAAAAACGATCGGCCACATACACAGAAAATACATTCGAATAATTAGAATGAAATAATCGCAGTGTCCGCCCAAAATTTGTAGGCGAACTAAAGCACCAGAAATTCGAGTTGACGACTATAATCACTGACGTTTTTTACGCAAAGTAAAAAAGGCATCAACATATGATGGATGAAGCTGTCAATCATAACACGTGTAGCCAAATAGATTCTGTGAATAATTCTTTCAGTTCCTCTTCGAATGGATCACGTCGAAATATTTTGTACTGAGTTCTCTTAACACATTCATGAAATTTTCTTCCACCTCGCGAATTTGTAGATACATTATGTTTGTTTATGGATCCTATATAATGATGTGTGCATGAGTGTATTGTACACGAATAACCTCTTTAATTTTTGATCCAATGCACTCGAATTGCCGAAAATTTATTTCGTACGGAAGGCATCATATATATAGTACATGAATTTCTTTCCAGTCGAGCCCCATCTGCTAGAGATTATCCGCCTTTGGGCATTGATGGGCGAACATGCACGTTGTATCCATTATCGAGTGGCTTCCAGACTTTCCCTCTTTAATCTCTCTCGTTTTCGTTTTCTCTTCCTCTTGAGTGCACGGTTTTGTTCCACCGTCTTTTCATTTCCCCCATGTTCTCCACTGTTTTATCGCTTCTCGCATTCGTATATATACCACGCCCTTAATCTTTTCCCTCTAATACCATTCGTATCCATATAAAATAAGTGCATGCGATTAAATTGTATCGCATTTTATCATTTTTCGCGAGACAAAATTATTCAGAGTGAAAAATTAATTCACCATGCTGGAATTCTTGTACGGATTTTATTTATTTTTCATCACATTTTATTGTTTTTTCTTTTTTTTTCTTCAAAGATTGAATTGATTTTCTTCGCGTGTTTGTGATAGCAATCTTGAAATAAATAACTGCGTGGACAACAGATTTCAAGTTGAAAATATATTGTGAAGCTTTGAGCGAACATGTTGTGTCCTCGTGGTATTAAAGGCCATTTGTCGATAGATGAGTCTCATAACGTAATTAACGCTTCATAAAGGCGCCATAATCCTCCCATTCTATTGCACCTAACCTATACAAAACGATGAACATTATATGTGTGTATAGCAACGGGGCACCATGTTATGAATGACATTATGGCCTCTTTTGACTCCAAATATCTCAAATGAACCGTAGCTTGATTTATTGAACAATTATGTTGCGACTCATCGATCAGGATAACGTCACCGTTCATTGCCCAATATCGTAATGCATTCACGACTCATACCAGTACAATCATCATGTTCATTGTTAAAAGCCGAGTAATTGAAAAGCAATGTTTTCATCATACAAAAAAAATTTTCTCTTCCTAAAAATAACCACCTGCTGTTTTCGGACTGTGTTACGTTCTCGTTGAAAATATATTACATTGTGTCAAATTGAACAGTTGAATCAAATGTTTCACTACTGGCTCCTAACGATATACATTTTTTTCGACAAATTATTGCCGGTATATTTCAACATAAGATCCTTTATTGTTTCTTATAACCGCGACTGAACCGCAAGTTATACCTTATTATTATCCCATAGACTAATAATTTCGCTTCAGCTCAAAAACTGCTTATGGATATTGTCACGTGCATCTGTTATAAATTTCAGACAACACATTCACATATCGATCCACAAACTTTCAGGCTTGAACCCACCAGTTTCTGTGTGCATCTATTATCCTAATATGTATAGATAACTTAGAGAGACGGTGGAAAAATGCAAAATGCGATTATCATACAGTTGATTCGAAGGTAAATGTGATTTTCTATCATTCTCATCTGTACTTCATATGTATTGAATTTCAACATTTTCCAACTGGCCATTTTCGAGGCAACCCGAGCATATGTCAAACTGAAAAGTTACTTATAAGTTCAAGATCTGATGCAATGATACCATGATATCACAGCAGAATGCTTCGGGGATATGAATACGATATTTTTGTCAAGATTTCATCTTCTGATATAGTATATACATGAACACATGCCAGTATTTGCAACATCTTACATGCGATTTCATTTTTTCCAATAATTTTCTGGATCTGCGCGAACCAACGACGCCTTTCAACTTTAAAACGTGTGGGAATAATATGATAAAAGTGATGTGTCAATTCTTTCGGAATACTGTGAAAGAAATACGAGTTCCTGTTAAGAGTGTGAGGATGAGCTCAGATGTAGGCGAAAGCGATTACTCGATGGATCTCTCTAGCGATAATGTTCAAAGTTGCAATTGGGCAAACCAATCTGGCATGACGCAATGACTCGACGAACAATACGAGTTTGTTTACCAGGTGGCAAATCTGTTTTATTAAATCAATTAATCTGATTTCAATGTGTTCAGCTGATCAGTTGATGGTCATCGACTAAGAATAACGATATTCCTCCAATCAAATGAACGTATCGTCCCCATTATTCCTCACAATTCTCAGTCATAAAATTCAATTCTTAAAAATACTATGATCAAACTAAAATTGACAAGAAGAGATAATTCAACCTGTACACATATATGACATTATGATGGGAAGAGGATGAACATAGGATGTATGTACCTTCCAAAGAGGATTATAATCCTCTTTGATATCCTCCTACGCTCAGTAACACGACGGAGTATATAATTACATTTTGCCACGTTCATACCACATAAATATTCCCATGAGAAGAAAAGTGAATCCAGGATCGTGTAAACATATATGCATAAATATTCCAAGCTGGTAGTATCACTCATACGTGATACTCGCACGTGGCCCCATTCAACATTCGATTTATTCATTACGGATCGTAGTAAGGAAAGAGTGACTATGTGGGGAATTGTAATAATGTTATTGTCATGAGATAATTCTGTTGAAATACTGAAGTTTTTTCGAATTTTTATTTTAATTAATGAAATTTGCATGATTGGACATATAAGGTTTTTCAGAAGAATTACTATATGTCTGAAGTGATTGTGCGACTAATATAAAAACTATTATATTATATCAATAAGTAATTTTAGCTGGCGTCTATGAATTTTTATGGACGACACGTTGGATTGTTTGAAGTTCAATGAGATTAGACTGCAGTCAACTGATAATACTCATTATATTAGTTCGGAAAATCTGGAAGGTCCGCATCTGGATATTCTTTATTATAATGGGCAGAAACATAATATTGGGAATCTATTGGGATGTCAGAAAGATTCTCGGACGCTTCGGCTGACTTATCGCCATCCATTGTAGAATCAATTGATCTGGCAGTCGAGGGTTGCGGCAGTACCTGTGTCAAAAAAAAAAGTGATGACTTGTCGAAATTAGGTTAGGTAGACTTCAAAAAAGTATTTCCCACAATCGATTAGTTAGTTATTAGCAACAGTTATGCCAAGCGCAATATAGTCAACAAGTAAAGGAACTTTTATAATGAATTTGAAATAGATCAAAAGCTTCGATTTCTCGTTTGACATTGTGAATAATTCTGCATGAACGATTAATTTAGAATTGTAAAATTATTTCTTGATAATTATAAATGGGCTTTTCTCACTTGATATCTACACTATTATAATCCGAAAACGTGAAAATTTTCTCCAGTTCGCAAAGGCTTAAAATTTTCCAAAGTACAGCGTAAGATCGTATGTGATTTAATTTGAAATGTTGATGATGCATTTACGCAAATCTCTGATAACATTGAAGAATTTCGAAATCATTCGAAAATATCATGTATCCGGAATGAAATAAAAAGACTCGTGCAATAAGAGAAGAAACTCGGATATATCTCCTCATTGAGTATGCGAAAAGCAAAGTGAATCAAGAAAAATTCACACGTCTGTTCAATTCGTATTTTGCCTTTGTGCATATTAGGTTAACGTAATGTGAACTTTTTCTTATTTTGTATCAAAATCGAATTCAAATTCATTAATGGAAAATTAAATGTTTCATTTGAAATTATTGGATATTTTGCGTGAGATATAATTGACAGAATATTTATAAATATGCATATACATAAAAAATAAAATTACCGTAACGAAGATGCAGCCCACTAAAACGAAGCAAAGTAGTTTTGTAAACATTTTATCTTTTTTCAGAAATGTCTTGATGCGTAAGCAGTGCTAGTTGAAGAAATACTGTTGATGTTCAATGGATATGCCAGCTTTATATAGCAAACAGACCTAATGACTTTGGTATTTTATCGGCAAGGGCCGGTAGTTATCGATTCCCCTCAACAACATGACTGTATTTTATATGGGGAGTGACTGGTCACTTTGATCGAGGCCAGATTAATAAAAAATTATCGGAGAGAATTATATTTTTTCTTAGGATTTTGAGATTGGGAAATTTCGAAGCTTACCAGAAATGTAGATGTTCCTCCCCACTATTATGAAAAGTAAAAGCGGCCGATAGCTTCAATCAGACTGACATTAATGATAGAATAATATCAAGTATACACTGCGACATCGCTCAGATAACAGTTTTGGAGTTTGAGAATATTTTGTGACGCTCTATTGACAAACAAAATTTTACATCTTTTTTTTTTTCCGTTCTTCCACGGAACCAAATGAGATTTCGTGGCTGACGCCTCTTGCATGATATTGATCACAGTTGTCGATATACGGCAAAATCTGATGGATTGAAACAGTACTAATTGATGCGTTTCAAATTTTGAACGCGTTGTCTAACAACCCTCCACCCAGTTTCATGCAATTGAATATCGCCGAAAGATGAATGCGCTGAAAATAGAGATGAATAAAACTCTTACGACTAATTCTCCAATGGACGAATTAGAATTGCAGACGAATAATATAAGAACATTGCACGATCTAAAATTCATAACGAAAAATCTAATAATAATTTGATCAATATCGTGGTGAATATTTGGCAATGGTTGAAGTCACTGATTCGTATTAAGCCATTGCGTCTCTCAAAATATGTATTTTTAAAGATTTTCTCGAAATTAAAATTTTTTTTTTCAATTTTTCAATCAACCATATTCTATCGGTTGTTCAAAATTATGTGAATTTGATTTGAAACCACAATAAACATTCAAATATATAGAAGTGTACGAATATCAACAGAGCAAATGTTTATTGTTGGATGTAAATCTCCTCTGACTCGAGCATTCTTTGACACTTGTGTGATACAAACTTTTATTGAGAAAATTTTGTGCAATAAAAATAATAGAGTGAATGGAGTTGAGATAAAATAAATTGAATTTTCGAATGAATGTACACAAAATTTATTAAAGGCAATAGAATCTCATAAATATATACCAATAAATATTTCTCGAGAGTGTCTTAAAAGATCCGTAGGCCTGCAACATACTACCTCAATAGTATCGTTGCGATTTCTCTTGGGTGCCAGCTATCTCTCGCATAACGTCCTATATAAAATGCAACGCCTGAAGTTATCAATTGCATTTTGCCACGAAAGTCATTTGTATCACAACATTTTTCCCGTGTTTTTCTCCCTCATTTTCAAATTTTAAACGGAGGCAAACTAGTCTATTTTCCAATAATGTATAAAAAGTAAAAATTCCATGTGAAGAAATAGTGGTATGAGGAGTGGAAGAGGGAAAAAAAAGGGCAAATTTCCGGGACAATTGAGGAAGATGTGTAGGGACGAGAGAAGCGTGAAACCAGTTTCAGTATGAACACCCCTTCGTTCGTGTATTCCTTTTTTATATCTATGTACAACGACCCGTTCTCCATCGTCGCTGCGTATACAGAAATGGTATAAAGGATCTAAACAGAGTTGGATATATATGTAATAGATGTCAGCGTCGCCAACTACTACAACGACAACTGTGAGCCGACTGTTACACACACGTCTGTTCACTATACATGTGTAACTTCACCTCGTACCTCTTCACACATATTGGGGTGATTATATTTTAACCCTTCATCCTCCAGTTCCAGTCCCTTTCACTTCCACATACGTTTCCATGTATATTCTCGTATACTACGATGGCCTCTGGCGCTCGTACGCTCAAGGCAGCTCTGGAAGCTTTCCAACTAGTACAAAAAACTAAAATACTTCGGCGTAAAGTCGGCAGAAATATGTTACGGTCGGTATATATATATTATCCAGCGAACCATACATCAAATATTACTTGGGGTCATGGGGCGTCCGGTTGTTATATACATCGACGAGCGCGCGCATCACCTGTGTCATTTCATTTTTTATTTTCTCTTTTTATCACACAATGTATTTAGTATATTACACTACTGAAAATTCGTGTGTTCAAAATATATGAGAGAATATTTTTGGTATAAATTATGATTGAAACACATATCATATAATGAACTTCCGCCCGATTTCGATACATCACGTCAGTAAAATGTAGGGTCATGTGGGGCAAATGTGCGCAGTGGGTAAGAGTGCGCGAACCCATTCATCTGAGCCCCAAATACATGGAATTGCGCACTCTTACCCACTGCGCACGTTTGCCCCACATGACTCTATACATCTCTTGCGCCAGTTTTCATCACAGATATCTTAATGCTCAAATGATTGGAGGATGTTAATGGTGAAACATAAAATGACTGAAATCGTATCCGGAATCATGAAAATTTAACCGTTCTGGATGCATAATAAACGTTGATGCAAATAATTATACAACGCTGCTTATGCTTTTGTTTATTTCAAAGTTTAGATTAATGGGCCGATAATTGTTTTCAGACGATTCATTGAAAATTACATCGTAATTGGTCGCAATGTTTCTGTCATTGTCATCAGGCCAGCTCATTTTCACACAACATTCCACGCAAAAACAACAAGAAGCTGAAAATAACTGTGGGAAATTGACATTCATTCCATATCAATGAGGGATAATTAAAATTTGGCAATTAATGCAAGAGAGGAATACGAAATATCGACCTCTTTTGGTCGTATAGGAACATAATATGTGTAGGATCATGTACGTTCATGTTTGAGGATATTCATGGATCGGATAAAATAAGTTTATTGATAATATTAATATTTGTGTCAGGTATATACATATGAGCAAGAATGCTCTCGAGCCTCTCCGCTTGACAGTGTTTCTAAAACTAAACTCTCTTTCTTCATTACCCACGCCAGCACGCACCCAATCTCTACCCCCAACCCATTCGCACCCACACTCATTCCATACATCCTTACTCATGAAGGACCATACCATATGGTCATCCGCACATCCCTTTTTTTCTCTGACGAACCCTACCCTTTCACCTACGCAAAAAACAAATTTACGGACACTCTAGTCATAAATGCTCGCCTAGGAGTTTTCCTTTCGAGTCACACACTCCGCATTCTTACTTTCTATTCCAGCCACACATGTTTCCCAGATACACAACACTCAGTCCCTTGCTCACGCGCACGCATACACACAATTTTTACCGAACCCACATATGAATCGAATGATCATCTTCATACCTACCCATTTAAAAACATGAAATATTGAATAATATAGTCGTTCTATTTCGGGAAATTTATGCATCGTAGTACACCCGTCGCTCGGTATTGAACAATTCGAGGTATAAGAATACATTCACGTATAAAAATCCATGTCTACGAGTAACATTTTATTCTATAAATGAATGAAAAATAACTGATTGGAAATTTTATATCAACATTGTGTAGTGATAACAACATGATAAAGGTATCTGATTTGTGTGCCACCCGAGGGGATGTATTTTTGTAACATGTATCACAGATAAGTGGCTTATACAGATGTGTTTGTATCACAGGTGCCGATTGGTATATGATGACTTTCTCTTCATAATACAGCTATAGATCGACACTCTCGTTCATCGACAATTGTCAACTTTAAGCGCATAGATTGAGCATCTTTTTTTTGTATTTTGTAGATCGGGAGATGTATGAGCTTTATAAAAAGAAAACAATGTGCATAATGAACGTAAAATTCTCATTTACACGCTTGTGCATCAGGCGGCTAACAATATTTCCGTGTTCAAACATTTGCAGGTCTAAACAGGAATATAATTAGGAGTGATTTAATACGGGTTGGTATTTTTTTTCCTAACACTTTTGTCTTACCAGAAAGAAAGAGTGAATCTGCTCATTAGTAGAAACACGCTCTGCAGTAAAGCAAATTTATCTTGGCCATATT
Source organism: Meteorus colon (assembly GCA_030523085.1). NCBI lineage: Eukaryota > Metazoa > Arthropoda > Insecta > Hymenoptera > Braconidae > Meteorus > Meteorus colon. The sequence goes on along the minus strand of JAPYZH010000635.1, from coordinate 3,884 downwards.
AAACAGTACTTTGTATTTTTTAATTCCTTTTGAGTGTAATTCTTCTTTTTTTTTTTTTTTTTTTCCCCATCATTTAGAACGTTTGAAATACGCATTTTTAAACGGTCGATCACATTTATTATTCGTATCTAATCCGTATATGCTCATCATTAATTTGTTAATTAATTTTTTTATCACGTGTGGCCTGTGTATATTCATGCGTATATGTGTCCATACAAACGTGCTCGTTAGAGTCCAATTCCAATTGAATCGCTGATAATGACAATTAGTGAACAAACAGTTTTCGAGCCTATTTGTACGAACCGTTGTATAAAATTGCATGTGCACGAGAGTGTGGAACCTGGCGCAAATTAATTTATCGTCAACCAATGGAGTCAGTGTTTTATTTGAACGCACGGCCGGTCGGAACATTTTCCGTAAAAATACGCGATCCAGTGCGCCAATTAATTGTTGCCCCGAGAATTTCTATATTTACGTTTTCTGTTCCTCCAATATTAATTTTATTTGACCAATACATTTGTTCGAAAAAGGTTAACTCAAGAATTTCCGGATTTTCGATATGCAATTCGCATATAATGTTCCATTGTTTGAGGAGCTGGTTATTCATTTTGTGTGTATAAAGAAATCTCTATTTACCCGATTACATTTTTTGATTGTTTTTTACACCTGTTCAAGTCCCACACGAATACAAACTCCAATAATAAATAAAATTAAAATTCATCAATATGTTTCATCGTTCGCGAAATTCCGGTAGTTGTCGGTTGAGAGATGCCTAGATCAGACCCCTACACGGCCAATTATACATGAATTGATTAACGGATTTTCCATCATCAGTTCACAGTTCCACGTGAATAATTAATAAAATGTAAAAGGTCAGCTTAACCTCAGATCTGATTCCTTAGAAAGTTCACCTGTGAATTATTGTCGAGCGGTTCCCATCCCATTGCACTCTCTCTAATGATTTTATTCAGCTAAAAGCAGAGCTTGTACAGGCGTCTGAATGTTTGAGTGTATAATTCAAGTTGGTCTCACGCGATCACAGCAAATGGAAAATTCATCGTTTCATTACAAAGTCAATGACTTCGCAAGCAGCCTTTCATTTCTGTATCAAGTAGTGTAATCACTTCTATTTACATCATATCATATAATAAGTGAAAGCAAAAAGTTATTCATAGATAAAATATGGAATGAAAGCAGTTTCTCATGAATTTTGAGAAGTTGGCATCTAAAAGTTCATTGATAATTGCTGGGATGGAGTACAAACAAATGAAAAAGAAAATAGCAAAAATAACGCGCATAATCTCTTGAGAAATTGGTATTTAGAGGATTAGTTTCCAAGAATGCTCTCGATCGACTGTGATCTGATGAGTTTCATGATAGATATTCACTTCAAGTTGGATTCAGTCCAACTATTTTGCAGGTTCGATATCTATCGAAATGCTTTCACCATTCCAGGTACCCAAATATCTGCCACTTATCTTATCTTGATTCACACTTATACTAACGCATGCTAATTCTTCTCCTTTCTTATCAAATATATCGTTTTTTAACACTCTCTATTGGTTATCATACAGCTTCATGAAATTCCTGAAAATTTTTATGACTTTTTCGGATTCCAGGATAATTATATAGCGATTGATCAGGAGTGTATTCTGAAGCTGATAACCGAGAAAATTGGCATTCCTTACGGGATATTTGTCAATGAAACTTGTGAGATATCAAATAATGAATGACAATGCAGAAGAATTTACTATTGTTTATTTGCTATTTTTGTAGGGGCCTCAACAGTTGCCAAGCGACATTTCGATGGGAAAAATATCACAGAAATTATAGAGCATCACACGTAGATGCAGCTAAAAAATTATCCCTATCAGGTGTCAATCGTAACTCGAGAATGGTTCAGAGACAAAAAAACAAAAAAATAACAGGGAAGCTGGCGAAATTTACCAACCAATCCACAGGATCCAATTCTTCTTGATTTATTCATGACTGGAAATGGGGAAAAAATATTTGTGTCATTGGTTAGGCTGTAAGTGTCAAAATTGTCGGAGATAAAACTTTTGTTTCATTCAAATAAGTTTGTTAAATGAATTTATTCGGAATAAAATGGCTATATACTTGTTAATCATCACTCATGGATATATGCTATGAGAATTCATAAAGTATGAACTATGCGTAGGTGAAAGTTCCATAACAATCAGTTCAGCCGTTCTTGAGTTATAAAGCGCCAAACAAACAAACAAACAAATATTTTCCTTTGAATTATAATAGTATGATATCTGTAAAGGTGAGAATTTCTTCCAATGACATTCTCGGAAATGTGCGAACTAAATTCGCTGAGGAAATAATTCCTCTAAAGATATCATCGTGAAGGTGGTGGGCCGTGGTTGGATGAAATAATTTCTAAGCGCAATGTGTGCAGTGTGGATTCCCAACTGGCATCCTCCTCTGTATACGCTTGGAAGCTTCCTAAAATGGAGCGCAAAATGGAAGAAAAAAGAGGAATGAATCAGCTCAGTAGACTTACGTTGAATAAAAATTTAAGGCATATATGAATGAAAGAAATGAAATATTTCTTTTCTGCAACAAAAATATTTTCAATCCGCAGAGATTGCGAAATATAAAATTCGATAATATAACAAGTGTAAGATAAAATAATAATAAGTATTGTGTGTAGTATGAACCTTTGTATTATTTTTCTCGAGCATGTGGAAATGTATACTTATCTAGAGATTGAAAAGATGAAAGAATTTTATACAAATGTAAAAAGTATTGTTGTATTACGTAATCTGACTCTTATGAAACATCTCTTGGGTATCTTTTTCCCTCGCGTCTCACCCGGCATTATTCATTGTTCGTATAATTATCTCGATCCTTTGAAGTGTCGCATAGGAAACACAGATCTTGTGTGATTGAAGTGAAGGAAACATAAAGGAGTTTCTGAGTGTGTGACAAAAAACAATTATTAATTTGTATATAACGCATTTACCAAATAATCAACTGATTCAAATACCTTACGTGTCATGTGCATTCATGAGTTCCAAGTTATGCCAATTACACTCGATTGGCTCACATTCTATACTACGAGACGGCCGGGTGCTCCGGGCGCAATTTCAACCCCCTTTCTATATACTCGGAATTGTATCACGACACGGAAATAACTTTGCGGCAACCAGTAACTAGTTTCGTCACGATGCCATCGCAGGTGATCAGTGGCATTATATATATAGATATATATACATACGTGCGCATTCTGAGAGATGTGAATTGTACATTATGAAGAGACAGTGTAGCGTTCTCTTGTATTCACTATGCCCACGATTTGATGCAAATAATATGTATATATGTACCGAACAAAAACATTGCAAAGCTCGTCTATGATAATTATTGGCAAGTACATTTGCGTATAGTGAGTCCACGAACCATAACCAATATAAATAATGTGTAACTTAAACGGAGAAATATTGTGAATATATCAATTGTTTGCGGTATCTTTTTTTTCAATTCACGTTACTGAAAATTGTGTAATGACAAAATTATAATGCACCATAAATTGCAGTCACACTAAAAATCAAATCATACAACATAACGTGGGCTCGAAAACCACAGTACTATCAGTTTTTAGTTGGTGCACGTTGATACGCAGCGTAGCTTTACTCAATTTCATGATTTTAATCACTTAAGGGGGGGAGTAAGGTCTAGGAATGATTTTTTTTTTTTATTACTTCAACCGAATGCATAATATTTCAAGAATATTGCGTCAAAATTTCAAGTCGATTGGCGCGAAATTGGCGAAGTTATGAGTATTTCTCTACTTGTCGGATTCTTATACCTACCCGACCCGAGCGCGCTATTATTACCTGGCAGATATTTCGCTCTCTATA
>JAPYZH010000634.1:0-27658 GCA_030523085.1 Meteorus colon | reverse complement strand
CTAGCGACTTCCAATCTTGAATATTCTTTTGCGCATTATAATTATTGTTCAGTTATCCTGAATACGTTTCAATATTGTCTGGATTAATATTGGATATAATAAATAGATTGTTAGTGTAAATTCATATAAACATCATTCGGATATTATTTTGTAGAGATTGTTATTCAATCGAGAACCCAGACTCTCGTTGAATTTACCTGTCCCAGTCTGGGTGGCATCCCTTGTTCCCCTCATATATTGTTCATTTATTATTATTATTCATTTGTTCATTTAATTTCAGCCAATTAACCTGGGCGTAGAAAACCCAGCGTTACAGCATGGAGAACAAAGAAGGATGAGAAATTATGGTGGTAGACAAAATCGATGATGAATTTCTTGGGCTGATCGGAAATGACGCAAGAGCCGATGTTAGTTCTCATCTTCAAAGTGAAGTATATGAATGTTGTCGAAAATTTATGGCCCACTTTTGAGGGGTGTTTATATGTTTTTTTCAGCGCTTCCAACCACTCATGAAGAGTGAAAGACCCTCGAAGTGCCTCTTTGCTCAGGTGCCAAGGTTCGTAAATGTTGAGGGTTGCGCCTAATTACTATTAATAACACGTTCGATTGTATTTTTGTTTTTAGCAGGGTTGCCCCCTTTTTATTAAATAAATAAAAGCAATTGAGTATTCCAGAATCAAGTTTTACGATAGTTTTAACGTGCGTACAATTAGCGGATATTAAACCATATTAAATAATGCATATCGAAGTATAAAACATTATGCATAAAATCCCCATACAAGTGTTTCTAATCATCGATTCAACTGACAAACATTTTCATTATGTTAACATTTCGCATATTTATGATTGGCGTTCTATGTTAATCTCTCTTTTTCCCAATATTTCTATGATATTACAGAACATGACAATAACCGATACATTAATAATACAGCCGACTAGTACATTTAGAATTATAACCGGGCGATCTACGTTGGTTCTATTTTATATTTATACAATCATGACTTCTCGTGTCCGATTCACCGTTTGCTGAGCGTATCACGACCCTCAAGAATCCCGGCACAACCGGGAGCGTGATTTCGTATATTCGTTTCGTTATAATCTTTGTACTTTGCCCACCCGGAATATTCCCCTGGTTTTGGCGTTGACCCACCGAAGTGGAGCTCTTGTCTACGGTCAGGGACTTCCCGCTGGTCCACCGAAATGGAGCCCTTCCCTATGGTCACGGACTTCCGATGATCTGTTCGCCTAAGTGGAGCCCAAATTCCTCCAGGTCAGGGACTTCTCGAAGATTGACTGAAGTTTTTCCCCGTCCTGCCCCCTCTGAATCGGACTATGCAGTCGCGAGTCAAGTGGGCGTCAAAAAGCAGAGTGCCGTAACGACTATTGTCTAGCGTGCTAGCTCTGCCTCGGGACGAGTGACGAGTAGGCTCGATCGCTCCGCGGTTAAGCATGTGGCTTGCGTGCCGGCGGACGAGAAAATGAAGCGACTCTCCTCCCCAGCGGCGGCGCGCCGTACTATATTCTTTTATCTCTCTCTCGCTTATGTGAATCTATTCCCAAATGTATTATTTGCATGAAACCGTATATTTTCTATGCGTTCCATTACTTTACATGTATTTCAGCCTCATTGATGCATTTCAGCGTGTTATTTATTCATTTTTCATGTATTTATTCATGAATAAACATCTTTCTAGTGACGTTCGTCACATGGTCTTCCCGAATAGGTTGAGGCAACCATTTTGAAAAAATATCTGCGAAAGGTGATCCATTCCCAGAAGCCCGAAAAACGAACCTGGAAATTCAGCCTGTTGTGACTGAAATCGCCAGGGAGCGAGATCAGAATTTTTTTGGAACGCAGGGCAGTGTTCTTCATGCGCTTTACACGATCACTTCGCGATACAACGGAAATTCTAGCCGATGTTTATCAACAACAGTCCATTGCGAGGATAGCGTTTTGTTGAAACTATTGTTGAGGTATCCAGTCCCGATGAAAAATGGCTATGATGCGAAAAAATGTACTGAGCACCCCTATGAAAATAATTTGTATAAAAAATATATCCTAATATATAAAAATTATATATAAAAATATATAAATTTTATAAAAAAAATACATTTTCAATGTATAACTTTTGGCCGTTTTTGGTATATATTATAGATATATTAGATATAAATGAAATGTTTTTTTTATATTTTGAGCAAAATAATAATAACAAGTTTTTAAAACGCTCCTCGAGCTACCCAAGCCCTTAGAGCTCTGGAATAATAAAGTAAAAAAGGCTTTTTGGCATACTGGTAGACCAAGACTTCATCAAGAAGTTACATAAAAATCTTGAAAAAAATTTTGCAAATCAAGTCTTGGGCAGCGAGAATTGAGTAAGCCTCGGTCTAAAACTAGTACACCAAAGCTTGATTTATGAGTGTAAGGTGTTTTAGGCTGGGATTGGCGTATCAATACTTGGTTAATTAGTATTTAATGGACTTTGGACGGAGACTGACAGATTAGAGTTAAGTTTCCGGATTACTAAAAGCGAGAAAAAAAATATATTTCATTTATATTTAATATATTCATAATATATACCAGAAACAGCCAAAAGTTGTGAATTGAAAATATATTTTTTTTATAAAATTTATATATTTTTATATATAATTTATATTTTCTGGATATATTTTTTTTTACATTGAAAATATATAATTTTATATATTAAGATATATTTTTTATGTGAATTTTTTTCATGGGGGCAAGTGAGAAAAGCCGAAGCTTCAGTGAAAGCTTGTTCAGAAATTAAAACTGCTGCAAATCCAAAATCGTAAGGTAAGGGAGGAACCCACATTATACAGTTCAAAAAATCGTTTTCTTTTTTGTATTGCTTAAATTATCAGTATGTATATCCAAAAATATGCTCAGAGTTTCCAAAGCAGAATTCAGAGTACTTCATACATTACGGATGTGAAACGGGTTGCGCCACAGTTTGCCGCCAGCGCGGAGAGCAGTTAGGGAAGCGTGAACAAAATTTGTTTCAATACGTTTTCCTCGATATGTGTTTTTTCCAAATAACATGCAGTGTCATTCGAAAACTGATTGTCTGATGATCACAAGCGAATGCTTTTATTGTCTCTTATTGGGTAATCTATCAGTTGAACCTACTTCTGGAGTAAAAAAAAACTTTTCGAATTGGTTTTTCTCTTAAAGAAAAACAAAGCGAAACAACGATAAAAAAACGAACTCTCCTTTCAAACGCCTTCCAATTATTTAATTTTCCATTTTTTTACTAGGAATATTTGCAACTAATAACTGAATACCTATGCATTTTAACCGAATGTATGTAGTCCGAAACATAAATAAAATGACCTCCAATCCACAATATCTTTTAATCGTTCCTCTCTTGAAAAATAATTCACAAGAAAAGCATGAAAATTAGCCTCTAATGTGTCTTACCCCTCAAATCAACTAGTTCGGGAAACTGAAGGAGCCCTATAAGAGGCAGACGAGTGGGGTATCAGAATCGCCGATTTCATCTGAGGAATATACCGAGAACATGCACACAATAATCAACAACAACTCATCCAGGGTCATAATTAACCCCTCCTCAATTCACCAGAACGTCGACTCGCAAATGAATGAGACAACACTGATAGCAGATGCACTGAAAAGCTTCAGTATGCATAGACGCAAATAGCGAATGATCAATTCGTATCGGGATGTCTCAAAGGGTGCAAAATCCCCTTCCACCAACCTCCATAGCAGTGAACTGTTCCGAGTAAACCCAATTGTTTTGAGGACGAAACTCAAAAAATTGATGGAGGACTCAAGAAGTAGTGGACTTCAGAAGCTATCGAAGAATGAGAGGAAAGCAAGAAACAATTCATATCGCCATATTTTCTAGTTGATAAGTCCGATGGATCACATAGATTTATTTTCCATTTAGAAAAGTTGAATAAACTTATCACAACTGTTCATTTTAAAATAAAAGTCATAGGAATGGCATAAAATTTGGTATTCAAAGATGCATTCATGAGTTCCCTTGGTATACAAAATGCTCCTTTCACTCTTCAAGGTTTCTGGATTCCGAAGGGAAAGAAACATCACAATGATTACATATAACTTTTGGCAGAATGGATGATATAAAGGTAACTCCGAACATTGATAAGATGAGTGGTGTCTGTTTCTCACATCTTCGTGGATTAGTAAGACATATTAGAAGCTGGAGTGGAAGAAAAAAATTTTGATATTCTCTACTGACATACTTTGGAAAGAAAATGTAGAAGCCAACGATGCGTCAAGAAAAAAAAATATTGACAAAGAATGGGTATTGTCACCCAGAATTTCCAAAATAATTTCGAATAAATTTAGTCCACTTCCGATCGATGTTTTCGGGTCCGGAACAAGCAATAAATATCTAATAATTCACTAACGCTTCCCAATTCAGAAGTAACTTTTGTCAGCACATTTACCATCAGTTGATGAAGAAAGAACGTTTGCGCTTCTCCTCGCTTCGCACTAATAGAACGGGGGTATATATCTATTATTTATTTAGACGATCTCTTACTGATTGGTAGTACACTCGAGGAGTGCGAAACCAACGTCGAAATAACGAGTGCGTTACTACGCGAGCTTGGTTTCATAATCAACGTTGAAAAAAGTCAAACTGAACCATCGAGACGTTGTAAATTCTTGGTTTTTATACTAGATACGGAGAGTACGTTGGTCGAGCTTCTAAAAAATAAGAGAGAAAAAATGCTTGATACGATCAAGAAATTTCGCGTGGGTCATTCGTATTCGATACGCGAATCCGCATCTCTCGTTGGCAGTATCAGCGATTGTTGCAAAGCCTCCAAGTATGGCTGGGTGTATATGGAAGATCTAGAACGAGACAAAATAGGGGCTCTTTGAGAAAAAGGGGATAATTTCGAGGCAATTATGAAGATATCCAACCACGTCCGAGAAGACTTACTTCGGTGGAAATCTCACATTATGACAATAACGAACCCGATTAAGAATTGTGAATTCGCGCTGGAGATTTTTTCAGACGCGTCGCTATCTGGCTGGCGTTTGCTGCAACGGCGAAAAGATCCATAGGTTTTGGAGTACGAAAGAACGGAAAATCACATTAACTATCTCGAGCTTCTCTCGGCCTTTTTCGGGGTTAAGTGTTTCGCACCTCACTTGGAGGGCATCGACATCTTACTCCGTATCGATAATACCACAGCGATCGCCTACATTAACCGTATGGGAGGTATTCAAAAGCGAGAGTTAAGTACGCTCACGAAAGACATATGGGAATGGTGTGAACAGCGAAATCTTCGGCTTTTCGCATCGTATATTCGCTCTGAAGAGAACTCGATAGCGGACCCTGAGTCGAGGTTAGAAGTCAAAACGGAGTTTGCTTTGTCAGATCCTGCCTTGAATGAAATTATACGGAGTTTTCGAGTCCCCGAAATTGATTTGTTTGCGAGTAAAGCGAATTCAAAGTGCAGGAGATATGTATCGTGGAAAAAAGATCCAGGGTCGATCGCAGTGGACACGTTCACAATCGATAGAATTTCACTTACAGGTAAGTTCGTTAACTCGTACAATTTTCTTCGACTGATAATTTTATACGTTCAAGAAATTTATTTATACCACTTGTAGTTAATTCATCAAATCGTTTTCTCATCTCAATCAAATCGGGTTTAAGTATAAAATGCAATCTGGAGATGCTGACGTTTCAGGTAGCATTCAATAATAACAATAATATATGTGCATTTATTTTTGTGCATGAGTGAATACATTAAATAAAAAACAAAAACACTGCAACAGTATATATATGGATCACGTGTATATTACAGCGCTATATCTTTTGTTTCAAAATTTGACAATAAACAGCTATTTATCAAAGATATTCCGAATTCATACGAATTCGAAATGTTAAAGAAACTTTCCTCAGTTTACTGGATGAACAGCAAAAGTATAGAAACTCTGGAATCTAATAAAATTCCAGCTGCATCGAGATACGAAGTAGCCACAATGAGATTAAAGTTCCAAGATGATGAAAATAAACTGGAATATCCAGACGCTAAGGTTATCCAAATGAGTAGTTAGTAGTTTACCAAAATTTAATTTTAATTATTATTTTGAGTTACTTTCACAGTGTTTGATCCAAAATTTTCTTTTTGTATTGCGACGGGATCCAGGAAACGGATACGCGTCGAATTATCGCTCACCCGACTGATCTCGCGAACGACTTTTTAATTACAAAATAATCCTTCGCGAATCTTTCGCGATTCAGAAACCACGATTTATATTGGAAGCCGAATACCTTACAGGCACCACTCGTAAAACGATTCTTATTCCTGAAACAATGAATGATTAATGACGATTTCCGACTCTTGGTTAAGAGGAACGTTCGGCGATCTTCAATTAATATAATGACAATTCAATTATCTACCGCAGCCAGCGAGCGATAGAAGAGGGGTGGCTCTACAAATGTGTTGCACCAAATATAATAATAATCATCAATAATTCTCAATTTTTATGTGGAAAATAACATGGATATTTATCATCAAATAATACGCGTTTCAGATACGCGGAAAAACCACACAATAGGCGTGAAGCGCGATTCCAAACTGTGTTTTGAAAAAAAATATCAATTAATCAATGATTATGCAAGTATTCAAAAGATGATACGCGTCTGATTCACGAAATACGTGTCTAGAGACGACAAAAATAATCGTACCAAACATACATCAACATTTTATACCACATTGATTCAATCATACATACAACATACTTCATTATTAATCCACGAGATCGATTTCAAACCCTTCGAAGGCCTATGCGCGACAAGGTACTATACAATCATCATCATACACACGCCATACAAATAATACGCTCACCGCGTTGTCCGAAATACAGAAAAAGGCGTAGATGTTCCTCGAGTCAGCTGCTGCTCTCTCTAATGAATACGTCCTTCCTTGAGTGCTGTAGGTGACGATGATGCTCTGCTACTGCAGGTCGTTTTTCACGGTGCATGGTGGCTCGCCTTGATAGCGGTGATCCCGCCACACAATCCTCTCCCAGTCTGTTTGGTAAAATTGGGAGCAAATGAAATATGTTTTCCCTTGTGAGCACGTTTTTCAGAAGACTAATTGTCGTGGATGGAGTTTGTAGAAGCCGTGTTCGTTTGTGTTTCATTTTCTTGTGAAATATATGCTGGTTTCAGTCTTTCAATGGATATGTTTTCGTCGGCTCCGTTGACACGTATCTTGCGCACCTGTTCGTCGACTCTTTGGATGATTTTGAAAAGCCCGACGTATGGTGGTTCGAGTAGTTCTTTTCCATCGTCGCATCTGACAAATACGTGTATGCACGCGTCTGAATCTTTTAATATGAAGGCTTGTCTTCTCACGTGGTGTGACGTTGGAATCGGCTGAATGGAATTCATGTAGCCTCTGAGTTGCTCTACAAATTTTTGCAGATCCGAAACTTGGTCTCGATGCTCGAAAAATTCTCCCGGTACGCGTAATGTGGTACAGTAGAGCATTTCGGCTCGTGATGCGTTCAAATCCTCTCTGTAGCTTGTCCGGAGCCCCAACATTACTGCAGGACGTAAGTTTAACCATGGAATCTCCGGTTTGTACATTAAGGATGCTTTTGACGTGCGATGCCATCTCTCTATTATTCCATTGGATGTAGGATGGTATGGCGGGCTCCTCTGTCTCTTAGCTCCAACGAATCTAGTCAGCGCTATGAATAATGCGGACTCAAATTGCGGATCCTGGTCTGTGGTAATGGTGAGAGGTGTTCCGTAGTTGCTTATCCAATGTGTGAAGAAAGCTGTAACTGTGGTTTCAGCTGCAATGTCTTTCATTGGAATCGCGATTGGCCATCTGGTGAACCTGTCTATTATGGTCAGACAGTATTTGTACCCGTCGATGTTCGGTACATGTTTGGAATCCATGTGTACGTGATTTTATCTCGTGTCTGGGACTTCAATTCCACGCGGTGATGAACGTATGCCTTTGAATTGTTGCACGTTGGCACGGGATGCACTTTTTGGCCCATTTGGTTGCGTCTTTTTTCATGCCCGGTCACACATATTTTTCTCTCAATTGTCGGCATGTGTTGCGACAACTTGTGTGAGATAAGTTGTGCACAGAGTCGAATGCCAATTTACGTAGGCTTTGTGGAATAGATGGTCTTACGACGTTTGTTGATATGTCACAGTATATGGTTGTGTTTCAATCTACAGTTATGCGTCGTAGTTTCAGTGAAGATGATAGTTGTTTTAGGTCTTCCAACTCGTCGTCAGCCTCTTGTGCCGCTTAATCGTTTGTGCGCTCAATACTGTAGGCATGTTAATCGCGTTGATTCTAGAAAGTGCGTCGACTATTACACGTTTTTGCTTCCTTTCACGTGTAAGATTTCGGTTATGAACTCGGAGATGTAACAGAGTTGTCTCTGTTGCCTTTTGGTGGCCTCGTCGAGTCTTTGTGAGAATGCATACGTTATCGGTTTGTAATCGGTTTTTATCACGAATTGTCGACATTCTGGTAGATGTTGGAAGTGTTTGATTACTGCGTATATTGCTAGCAGTTCCCTGTCGTAGGTGATGTAATTCATGTCTGCTGCGCTGACTTTGCGCGAAAAGAATCCAACTGGTGTCCATTTGTTGTCTATGAATTGATCGAACGCCGCGCCAATTGTCGTGTCGGATGCGTCTGTGACTAAGGCCAGAGATGCTGTCGGTGATAAATGTGCCATGTTCATGATGGACATAATGCTGTTTTGACAGTCCTTGAATACTTGTTGCGCTTCCGCGGTCCATGGCACCATCATTTTGTCGTTCTTTTTCGAATCTTTTCGCAAGGTGTTCAGTGGTGCTTGCATGCTGGCTGCTTTGGGAATGCATTGGTGGTAGTAATTCACCATGCCGATGAATTGTCGTAGCTCGTTGATTATTCTGTTAGGTAATGCAAACTTCACGATACGTTCTTTGCGTTCTTTCGGTGGTTCATAGCCTTTCGCGCTGAGGTTACATAACCTAAATAGTTGAGAGTATTGTGATCGTGTTGTTGAGTGTTTGTTCAGATTGCCTTTCGATCATGTCGGTTTTGAATCACGTCAGGGTCACCAATGTGGTTATTGTGAGGTCACCAACCTCTAGGAATAAATATAACGATATCGATTAAGTACAAAAATGATTTTTCTTACTATGCCAGTCGAAAGTACGTTGTTTCGGCTGCGATTTCACGGCAGAAAGTCGGTCTTTCATGCATTGCTAAAGCTATACGCGCGCCCTCTATAAGAGCGGGAGTAAAAACTTAGTCGCATGCACTGGTACTCAATACATGAGACTCCGACTATACTACCGTTCACGACACACTCGGTTACTTTCGTAGAGCTCTCGTGAATACTGCTACCTCTACGCCCCTCCGTGTAAAACTCTCGAATAACAAAGGCGGTTCCCACCGATATATTAGGAGCTCTGCTATTCTTGTCAATATAACCTCAAAGTTTGTTTATTTAGAGTTACATTTATGAGCAGATATTATTAAGAAGAATAAGAGTAACTAGTGTCAAAAATTAAAATAAAAAAATGAATAACCTACTCCCTTTATCATCTGATGAATCAACAGATGAAGAAGAAGTTAGGAGAAATTTTGAAGCTGAAGCACAATTAATTGTGCAAACTGACACCTTACCCAAAAAGTCCGCTGAAAGATACATGCTAGTCTATAATACTTGCCAAAAATGGAAACAGGAAAATATAAATGCATTATCAGAGTCTGAGGAAAGTAATCTGATAGTGTATTCCAAAAGCTTAAGTGCAAGATTAAATCCATCTTCTTTGTGGAGTGTTTGTTCGATGCTTGAATCAACGTTGAGGGCCAGAGACAATATTGATATTAACAAATTCCACAAGTTGAAAGGCCTAATCAAAAATAATTCGAAGGGTCATAAGCCCAAGAAATCTGCGGTTTTAACATGGGACGAGGTGATGAAATTTTTAGACGATGCACCGGACTACGACCCCTTAGTTCATAAGGTATGTATTTCTCATTAATTTGATTAATTATTTAATCAATTTATTTATTTCTGTTTATATTTATATTTCAAGGTTGTGCTAATCTTTGGTATTTGTGGGGCAACCAGATGTGACGAGCTGAAAGAACTGCAAGTTGCTGATATTGAAGACCTTGGTGGAAAATACCTAGTTTCCATGCGAGACTCAAAGAATGGTCTGCCCCGTAAATTCTTGGTCGGAGATATTTTCTATGAAACAGTATCAAAATACATAGAATTAAAGCCTCCTGATTTCAAAACAGATAAATTTTTCACACAATTTCATAAGGGCAGATGTCAAAGACAAGTAATAGGTCGAAATAAAATTGGTCAAATTCCTCAAATTATAGCTGAATATTTGGAATTGGCTCAGTCACACCGTTACACGGAACACTGCTTACGCAGAACTTCCGCCACATTTTTATCAAACTCTGGGGCAAACACCACCATGCTTAAGCAACAAGAAGGATGGAAATCGGCAGGTATAGCAGAAGGTAATTATTTTACTTATAAAAAAAATTATTAATATATTTCCTATAGTATAAAAATTGAATATATATTTACATATTTACAGGATATATTGAAAACTCGTTGATGAATAGACAAAAAATATTCGACAATATTACTATTGTGGCTAAAGCTAGTGCCCGATCAAATCCTCAATCATCTACGAGTGGAACTAATACAATTAAACCGCTCAGCACTGATCAAAGGAATGAATCTACACAAATAAATGTCGATTGCAATAGTTTTTCTGACGATTTCGACTTCGATAACGACACTCTAACAGCAATCAAAAAGTCGTTTGTCTCAGAAAAGCCAAAATCACCACTACCTTCGTTTACTACAGGAAACAATAAAGACATGAAAATAACTAATTCTTCAATAGCAAAACCAACTCACTTTTTTAATAAACCGCCAATCTCAGTTTTTTCTCGTGAAAAAGAAAATGAACCACCAATAAAAAAATGTAAGGTCCTAGAAACGTGTATTCCATCAAATAATGAAGAATCAGTATCTCCATCTACTGAAATTGTGAAATTTGAGAACTGTGTATTTCACGGCAATATATGCAAGAATTTTTATTATTCAAAAAATGAAACTACTAAAAGAAATGAATAATACACCAAAAATGTTTACTGCAACTGATATAAAGTTCTCTGTTAAGTTTTATTGTGATAATAATACATGTAATGCATTTAAAACTTCTTATTATTAAAAAAAAATGACTGAATATTACTGAGTCAAATATAATGAATAATTAAGGTTAGCTTTTATAAAATGATTTTGACTTTATTTAACGGTGTATTTGATGCCTGCCCCATACCAGCAGCACTCGCTTCGCTCGTGCTGCAAATGTCG
This sequence comes from Meteorus colon, assembly GCA_030523085.1. Classification (NCBI taxonomy): domain Eukaryota; kingdom Metazoa; phylum Arthropoda; class Insecta; order Hymenoptera; family Braconidae; genus Meteorus; species Meteorus colon. Next base: position 16,254 of record JAPYZH010000634.1, on the reverse strand, counting down.
GGCACGCATCAATATCTTTCAACGAATTATTTTCGTACTTTCGACAGGGTAGCAAGAAAACTAGTATACACTACAAGGGCAGGAAGTTGAGATTCCTGCCCTTGTAGTGTAATATACTATATTTTCATCAATATCGAGTATGATCTAGTACAACGAAAATTGGCGATAAGAATGGTCTTCTCACTTCGAAGGTCGTGTGTCGAATTCCCACAGCTATGTCGCGCCCCCTTCGCTCCTACTTATGGTTTTCCGTCACGCCACTGGTTCCTTTTGGCGCTTCGGTTTTCGCGTCGCTGCATGGTGGCTTGCCTTGATGGCGGTGATCCCGCCACAAATCTCTGTTGAAGACTCATGCGTCCATCGTTAGATTTTCAATTCTTTTGTAATGAGTCGTGAAATGCTCCCCACTACTTTCTTTTATTGTACTGGTTGTCCATGTACTTTTCGATAATCGCCAGCCTATACCCCTGACCGGCTATTTGTGTTTCTTCATACTCGCATCTTTCCACTCTCTCTCACTTATACTGTACATAATATGGCAGATGTCGTATAGGTCTCACATGACCCACGCGTAGCCAATCCAATCCCGCGACGTCCCGCGATGTCCCACGATGTTTCCTTTATTGGTTTTTCCATTGGTTTATCCTTATGGTCCCTGTTACGCTCACGGTCGTGACCGTATAAAAATTACAAAGTGAAGTGATGAGCGATGTACTCGATCGCTTCACTACTCTGCGCGTCCGCCTGGACTAATAGTATCATTATTTTTATTTCTCGTACACGCGTTGATGTGGCCGAGGATAGTGGCGTTGCTTCGCAACATAGGACACGTGGACAACCAAATTAACAAAGCCAGGGCTGCCTTCTTTGCACTAAAAAATTTATTCACAAACAAATCTATCACCAAAAAAGCCAAAATAATATGTTATCTAATTTTTGTCAGATCTCTACTTACGTATGCAGCCCCCATGTGGTGGAAGACTGGAGCGGCGCACATGGGAAAATTAGATGCTTCGGAAAAAGTAGTATCCGTCAAATATTAGACCTATGTCGCGCTCCGAACTCCGGATTCAAAAAAATAACCAGCAATAGAAACGTCCATGAGGTAGCTTTCATTCCTGGAATTGACTTCCACATTATCAATCTAACAAGAGACTATATGGCTAAACTACCATACATTGACAACGAGTTAATCTCAGCTCTCAGCTGTCCTCGTACTTCAGACGCCATACTGGGAGCGACGCATAGTTACACAAAACCACAACATTTCATCTACGTCGTCAAGAATGGCATCACTCAAGACGACAATGGAGTCCCCATCATATATTACTCGAGCAAGAATAAGGCCAACAAAAAAATACCAATTAACTGAATTTCTGACACAAACAACACAATAACTTATGAATATTCACAGATAATTCCTACCATGGATTATAATGACAGAAGAAGACTCAATGATAAAAAATACTGGTAGCTCCACAACAACGCAGCCTGTATAAATGAGTTAAGAAACAGACTGGCTATTCAAAAAGATTTGAAACAACCACCATAATTTCAATGCGCGCGCATTCAGTCTTATGTCGCCGCTTGCGGTTCAGCAAGCGACGAGCATTAGGCTAATGCGCGAAAAACACTTGGGTGCAGCAGATGGAGCCGCTTGCGGGAATGTAAGCGGCTGCCATATTTACCTGCACCATCATTTGAACCCCTCACAAACCCACATACACCTTCATCCCACCCCAAAATTCCACTCCCCTACACATCGAATACCGATCCGCCAAATCCAAATTTGGCCACAAAGAGAGCGCTTGCCTCATATCACCAGTCAGCTCATCTAAGTATGAAAGGGAGCTAGTACGATCGATAATTGTTTTCTAACCAACAAGTATTATAATTGAACGGACGCATATTGAGCGCTGGGTGTTGTCCAGCCAGGTATACATGTAAACAAAAGAGCAGCCTTTCCTATTGTCTATTCGGGCTATCAAAGCTAGATGTATTAAAAATTGTTCCTTTATTCATATACTTGTAAACTGAATCAACATGTTCTTAACAATAAATAGACATATAAAAAAGAAAGGAAAAGGATAGTGGCGTTTACGACGTCACAGTATATAGATTACAATTAATTTTCTCGTAAATGTTGAGATTAAGTAAATATAAAAGTTCTAATAAATGTTCGGAAATTGTTATATTATAGATGATGATAAGAAATTAAACCAGTTAGAGGTTGATGAAGAAATGGAAAAAATTATCGATCGTTCACCAAAAGTATTCACGAAGAAAATTTTAATTTCAAGAGTTATACTGCAGGAAGAAAAAAAAAGATTGTGAGAAGCGGAAGGCAGCTGTTGAAAAGATACGTGAAGAAAATGTACTGAATAATAAATCGTTTTTAGTGGAAGAAAAAGGAACAAGATCAAAGAAAATTAAATCATCAAAAATCACAAAAGGCACTTCATTACAAAATCTTGATAAAGAACAAACAAATGTTGATACAATTACACCGGGAGGTATTCCATTGACGTCATCTATCAACAAACAAACCAGGACGCAAAGATCTCGAATAACCGGAAATAATTTAACATCTGATACTAAGGATAATGAAGAAGAAGAAGAAGAAATTATGGATTCAATATCACCCAAAAACGTTTCTTGGATACTTGGTGGTTTGTTCATATGCTCTTGTTCATAATATTGCTTAATTTATTTTATTTGAACGGAAATTTCTATCGAAGTTTTTTTCATACATTATTCTTACAAAACTATTGAAATTATTTCATGACTTTAGAATATTATCAATAGTTGTGTCAAGTTAGTATATTGTCGGCAATTCATGTTAAATATATAAATAATAATAATATTATGATACTGTACTATTGCTTCGACAGTAACAACCGAGATTTTAGCTTTTTACAAGAATCTAGTGGCATCGATGGAGTTTTCTTTGGATCCTGAACGTCAAGATATTATTGAAAAAGTAACGAAAGTATGAATTCTACATTTTATTCAAACAATTATGAATGCTTATTAATTTTTTTTTCAATTAATTCTATCACTTAATTAAATTCACAGCTGACTAGAGAAATTCTGACCAATTCTACAAATAAGGTATAAAAGTTATAGAATATATGACTTTCAAATAATTATGATCTTTGAACCGAGCTTGATGTGTTATTCCCTCTCTCATTGACTCAGTTTTTTTCTCGAACAGGTGGAAATATTTCCTAATATTGGTTGCTATCCCCGTGAGTCCATAATGGCAGCCATAGATCTTCTTAACTCCCAAGAAAATAATTGGAAGAAACATCTTAATAATATTCTAGTGCAAATGTTTGGGGACAAACTGAAATTCATGTCTGTAAACGGCTATCTAGGAAATCTAGCTATGCATCCAAAAATTTGGCGAGCTTTTTTCAGTACATAATTAATAAATTATATTTTTATTTCAACATTGATCTTTCATAATTTCAGGATATTTGAAAAAAAATTGAAATATTGATTCAAATGATTTTCTCAGATATAATGAATGATAAAGCCGAAAGTCAAATATCTTCAGAGGCGTTCAACAAAGTCCTTAATAAAACATGCACAAATAGAAAGATCAATTCCACTGAAATCCCTGTCACTATTGATAAAAGAGAAGAAGACGGAGAAGGCGATAACAGAAATTTTGAACGCATTAACAGAAATTTATCGACTTTATCGAATCATCAGTTCTTACGTTCACGATCTCTATCTTCATCACCGTGCTTCGATGATGATTCAAGAACACCATCACCAGTCGCAGTTGTGAATCGAGAAAAATCTGAAGAAGAAGAAGAAGAACTGTCGGAGGTCAACATTGATAAATCGCCAAATGAAGACTTAGCACTTATTTATTCAGACTTAAATGTATACCTTGACAACCGATCATCGACAGTATTACTGAAGCCAATCAATGACAAACCACTATCCACAAATGTTGAAGGAACTAATGTAGAAGTGAAACCCTTACAAGTGAATATGCCTTCTAATAATGATACTGAACAAGAATCAATAATCACACTAATATGCTCCAAATCAATTGTTCAACATCAATTGACACTTAAGTCAACGATAAATCCTGCTCATTCAAAGTCAAACTTCCAGAACCCATCAATGATTCCACCGACAGCTCCATCCACTCACTGAAGTCCATATCCTTGCGTACAGTCAACAGTTGCATCAACAATCATTCCAGCTTACTCCAATTCACACTTTCACAATCAATCAATGATTCCACCAACAGTTCCATGCACTTATTCGAATCCATATCCTCAGGCAAAGTTGTAAGTTGCATCAACAACTTCTCTTACTTTCTTCAACTTTCATTTATACTTCCAGAACCAATCAATGATCCCATCAACAGCTCCATCCGTTCACCTAAATCCATATTCTCAAGCACAGTCAACAGTTTCATCAGCAATCGCTCCAACTTACTCCAACTCAAACTTTCATAACCAACCAATGACTTCACCAACAGTTCCATCCACTTACTCAAATCAATATCCCCAGGTACGGTCAACAGTTACATCAACAATCGCTCTCACTCACTCTGACTTTCATTTATACTTCCAGAACCAAACAACTGTAACATCTGTCAACTCCCATTCATACCCTCAGCATCAGCCGACAGTTGTGTCAACGAACATCTCCACTCACTCAACTTCGCACGTTCAGAACCCATCAACTATCGCACCTACCAACTCAAATTCATACTCTCAGCATCAGTCAACCGTTGCTTCAATAAACAGTTTGCCTCACTCCAATTCATATTCTCAAAAGCAACCAATTAATCCCTCTTATTCACACTTTCATGACGAATCAATGAATCAATCAACAGCTTTATCCACTTACTCAAATCCATATTTTTACAATAAACTGCAACATCATTTTACCGAGTATCACGATGGACTTCAATCGTGTGAACATCAGCAAAATCATTTTCCAAGCAACCAGAGTCAACATTACCAGCATCAACAAAATTTTAATCAAAATTATTCAAATAATTCACTGCTAGAAAAAAATTTTTTGTTCCTGTTCAAATTCAAAATCGTTCAGTATAATGAATAATATACTTAAATCTAAGAAGGAGTTGTTTCTTCTTCGTCTTCTGCTTCTTCTTCTTCTTGTTATTATCATTATTATTATTATCACATTTTTTCTAAAAGGTCTGTTTTTGAGCTGATGGCGATCAAAAATCGCCTGAGAATCATGGGCCGATTAGGTCTGTTTTTGACTTAGATGCGATCGAGAACTATCTAAAAATCATTGATCGATAAGGTCTGTTTTCGACCTGGATGCAATCCAAAACAGCCAAATGAATATGACAAGAAAAGGCTGATTTTGGTCTAGAAGCAATTGAAAACAATTTCAATTTAATATTAAAAATGATGTTGAATTGGTCTGAATTGGGAATAGCACAAGCAAAAACAGAGCAAATCCTTACATAGAATAGATACACAAAATTAAATTAAATTTTATAAAAATATTAAAAATTGTCATTTATGCGAAAACCGATCAAATTTTCTGACCCGGGTAGACCTATTCACGTGATTTTTTCGTTGCTGTGTTGTTGAACATCTGTGAAAAGTATCTGCACACCAACGAATCAGGAATTGGCATCAAAATTTAGAATGAGAGTGATATAAAGTACGATAAGTTCTCCTTCCCTTTTTTTGGTTTTTGCTCTAACTGTTTTGCTTCTTTGGCTTCAAGTCTCTTTTGTTTTCTATTCTCAATATCTAATATTTTTTAAATTTTCATTCGATTTTCCTTTTCGTGTAGTTTTATGCATTCATCTTGTGTCACAACAGTCGGAAGTCTAATTTTTGGTTTTCTTTTTTTATGTGAAGGGAAGGATTTCGCCAAAACAACTTATCTTTGAATAACTGTGGAATGCCATCTGGTATTTGCCATCTTAATGAATTTGAACCATCTGAAAAATGTTTAAACTTCCAATCAAATGAATATGAAGAGGCAGTTGAATATTATGTATTGATTCTAGTAGTTTTGTTCATGCTTTTGATCAGAAAAATGAAAGGGAGCTAAGCTTCCAAACTATTATCGGTCGTTGTAGCTGGGATTGTCGTATATGTAGTTAACGAAGATATTATTGAGAGCGATAAAGAAGCTATTGTTGATGTTTCCGAAGAATTGAGGAAAGATGCTTTTGCTACTGTTGTTGCTGAAGAACTTGCTGTTGTTGACAAAATCGTAGCTTATGAATTCACTGATGCTGATATTGTCGAAGAAATAGTTGTTGATGATGTAGTTGTAACTAAAGAACTGTTGAAATTTGGAATTTCTAGCAGAAAGCCGTCGTTCAAGTTACTCGATTCAGTAGAATCAATATAGATGGGTATTATACTATTGTCACTATTATTCGGGCAAGTTACTGACTCTTCATTATCTTCAACATTATCAATAATTATAGAAAGAGAGTGACTCTCAAAATCACAGTTTATTTGTTTTTTTTAATGTCTATTGTTCACATTGCCAGTTTCACCTTAAGAAGTAATTGAAGTGCTCTTTTTCATTTCATAATTTTGTTCGACGCGCACATCCGCACTATCGTGGATTTCAAAAATAATATTTTCTCCTAAGTTGAAAAATAGAAAATCATTGAAAATTTGTCAAATTAATCTGTATAAACATATACCATTTCAAGAAAATCTAAATAAAAAATTATCAATAAGTGTGATCAATCTTAATCAAACTACAAATTAAATTGATCAAAATTACTAAATTTCACGGCATGAATTTCACTGCTTTTCTTTCAAAAAAATCCAATATTCAAATAAATGTACGATTAAACGAACTTACCTGTAAGTGAAGTTCTATCGTAATTGTAAGAAGCGCCTCTTCTGAAGAGATCAACATGGTAGTACGCCCCTCTCATGCCGATGTCGCCACAAGTTTATAGAAAAAACGAAGATTTTTCCTTTTCTAACCACCACCGCGGTCTTTTTGATAGTGTCTATGCTCATGCCTTTTTTGCATGCCGCCGACGTCGCCGCGTGTCGAGTGCTATAGGCCGAAAAAGTCTCGGTGTCAACCCCGCGCATCTTTAACACGGATTTTATCCAACGACTCAGGGTCTGAGTTCCCACTTTCTTATAGGGCTTTTTGAACGAGATAGATAGAGTCGTTTCGGTCTCTTACTTTTTCGAAGCTATTTAGGTATGCCTGCAACACGGCCGCTACACATATTTTATCGTTTTCCGGGTGAAACGGTAGAATTAACGTCGGCTGCTTCCTGTTTATACCCGAAGTGTTTATTCAGCCAGGTATCTTCATCTCAAGAATGTTCTCTTCTCTATTTATATTGCGGATGTCAATGAGCAATAGAGTTTGAGGTCTGTGACCCGTTATCAGCGCCAGCAACATTATTAACTTCAACGATAATTTTTCTAGCAATAACTCATTATTTGACGGCCAGCGCGAAAAAAGATCGAGAACGACCTTGGGATCCCAGGTAGACTTGTACTTCGGTGTTGGAGGCCGCTGTTTCGCGATCCCCTTACGAAAACGTTTTATGTTTTCATCGTGCCCGATCTGGGGTCCTAGCAGTAAAGCTATTGCTGACCGAAAACTGTTGATAGTTCCATACGACGCTCCGTTATCGAATTCGCTGGCCAGAAAAACCAATACGTCGGAGATCCCCGCTGTAAGACTGTCGATTTTTTTCCCTTCACAAAAAATCCACCAGCGCCTGAAACCGGTTTCGTATTGTCGCAACGATGATGCGGTTATCGTAGAAATGCGACGTCCCATGCCTCTTTTGGTATTCCTCTCTTCGCAAACGCTTGCTCGACATAACTCCGGCCACCAGGGTAAGTCTCCGCCACAGCGGGTGAGGTTCCCTGTTTGTAGAGCGTATAAGATTGATATTTGGCTCAAATAAAATCGGTTCTTTTTCGAACATAGACATGCATCACGGAAACCAGGGTCGGGAAGGCCACCAGGGCACAACTATAATGCCTCTGGCCCTTTCTAGCTGTATTTTCTTCAATACTTTTACTATAACCGAGGAGGGTGGGAACGCGTAGAAGAAATGCTGTTTCCAATCGATTGTAAACGCGTCCACTGCGATTGACCCTGGATCTTTTTTCCACGATACATATTTCCTGCACTTCGTATTCGCTCTTTTCGCAAACAAATCGAGCAGTATCGAGCATTTTTTCTCTCTTATTTTTTGGGAGCTCGATCAACATACTCTCCGTATCTAGTATGAAAACTAAGAATTTACAACGTCTCGATAGCTTAGTTTGACTTTTTTCAACGTTGATTATGAAACCCAGCTCGCGTAGTAACGCACTCGTTATTTCGACGTTGGTTTCGCACTCCTCGAGTATACTACCAATCAGTAAGAGATAGTCTAAATAAATAACAGATATATACCCCCGTTCTCTCAAAAAGGCGACTACGGGCTTCATAATTTTTGTGACCACGTATGGCGCTATATTGAGGCCGAACGGCAGGCACGAAAATTCAAAATACTCGCCGCCGAACAAAAACCGAAGGTATTTCCTGTATAATTTAGCAACCGGAACTACGTAATACGCGTCTTTTGAGTCAAGCGTAGTCATGTACGACCCTTCAGATACCAAATCCCGAGCTGTTCGCAAATCCTCTTATTTAAAATGCTCGGCCTCAATAAATTCGTTCAAACTCTTCAAGTTGAGGATAAAGCGACTAGAACCATCTGGTTTTGGAGTAAGACCGATTGACGATATAAACTCTCCTTCGGTTCGCCTGCACTCCGACACAGTCCCTTTATTGACCAATTTATTGACTTGCTCTGAGATTTGAGATCTTTTAAAATGTGACCAATGCGGCTCCCGAGAAACCGAATTGTGAACCACCGGTGTTTCAAACAGGATTTCAATCCCTTGGGCCCAGCCTAAGACTCTGTCGTCAACAGTTATTTTTCTCCAAGAGTTGTAAGAAAGCTTCAGACGGCCCGCTAACACACTTACTGCGATTACTGGCGTTTCTTCCACGAGAATTTGTCGTTTTTCGGCTCGGGCTTGCGATGCGTCGCTGAACTCTTTGATAAGTACGTATTTCTCTGCCAGCCCCACGATGATCCCCGTTGTCTGTAGCTGCGTTGTTGTAGCGGGCTCTTGAAGCTTTTTGGGGGATAACCGGTTGGTCCTTTAGTAACCGCCTTGATTTGTTTGGACAAACGCTCCAAAGTTTGGGCAGTCTTTAAGTTATCGTCCAATTGCTTTCCAAACAGCCATTCGTCAATTGACGTAGTGTTGAGCGTGTCCTTGATCGAGGCGTTCAAGTGACTTACTATGAGTGCCTTGCGTGTCATAGATTCACTCCCAAGCGTTGAGATGCAGACAGCCACTTTATCTTGTTTCGCCACTAGGCGAGCATCTCTGCTAGTGATTGGTTCTGTGAGTGAAGCCTTAACCTCTGGGTTTAGCTTCGGCGGATCTACAGTCGGACAACTAGCCGGTGTTCCATACTTGAGGAGTGAGACTGCCCGATCCTCTTTGGGAAGCCCAACTGCCAAAATCTCAGACCAGCACGACACCAATTCTTCACAAACCGGCGGTCCTGCCGGCTTATTCATCGTGAAATGTTTCCCGAGGACTTCGAGCGCTTTTTCATCGATGATTTGCTTCGGAATGTCGCTTCCGGAATTCTTCGATGCGTCTACTGTCACCACTAGTTCCGTTATAGTGTTTACTTGTCTTTGCGAAGTATCAGCATTTGGTGGAATCGCGGGGTTCGCGTTTGCTGGTGCTTCACCGTTATTTTCTGGCGATTTGCCTCGCGATTGCGTTCGTACCCTCGAAACTGTTCTCGATCTCGAGCTTGACCCTGATTTTTTCCTTGAATTTGACCTCGAACTGGCTTCTGAACTCGAACAATATTCCGAAATTGAATGCCCCTGTCCTATGACCACGATCAAAAAAGGAAAAACAAAACCCTCTTAATAAATATGTTCTAAAGACAATTGAGGTTATGTCGTCTAATTTCATCTCACTATGCGATTCATTTTCGAGAATGTCCCTTAGACATCTCGACGTTTCTCGACCTAGTCTCTCTTAGTTATCCTGTGCGGAAAAAAAACCGACGACTCGCTTGAGTCGATTTTTGTAACGGCCTAACCTTTCGTGTCAAAGCAAAACGGCTGTTAACCGCCGCCATCTTGATATCCTGTAACAGACAAACATACTTACTTCGTTTTCTGCATCGCTCCGTTTTTCTTTTCTTTTCACGACGTTATAGACGCCTCAATCGTTTCTCGAGACGATTTTGCTCATCTTCTTCGTCAGAATCATTACGACGCCTGCTTTTCTTTCCCATCTTTGGTTAACCTGTGGAGCTCTGTCAAAACACGTCTGTGGCTTTCGGCACAATAAAAAAGAATGAGTTGCAAGACGCGCGATGCGCGCGCCGTGGTGGTTAGAAAAGGAAAAATCTTCGTTTTTACTATAAACTTGTGACGACATCGGCATGAGAGGGGGGTACTGCCATGTCGATCTCGAGGAAGAGGCGCGAAATACAATCCTCTGTTTTGATCTGTACCAATGTAAAATCCATCCAGCTCTGATATTTTCAAGCTTTCCAACACGCCAATTTCCAAATAATTTTCAAAAAACTCCAAGGGTTTTAAGAATTCAGTAGCATCAGGTTTCGGTTCTAAGTTTTCATTCCCAATCGAAGAATCATTTTCTCCAGGTTTCTTATTTTTATTGAGAATAGTATAATTCACTGCCTCAGCATTACCCGGATAAAGTCCGCATGCTTCAAAACCAGGTTTTATTGTATCTTGCAATGAATTCATTGATGGTAAAACTTCATTAAGCGAAGGTGCAAAGTTATCTTTCTTTAAACATTCCCTAATTTTTCGAATCCTATGCCCAAAGGCTGTAGTATGTGTGTCGTATTTGGGTTAAGCGCAGTCAGCCCAATTTGATTCTTGCAACAAAAATTTACTAGTGGTAATGCCAAGCGAGATGAATGACCATCTACATATAATATGACGGGGAATTCAATTTTTTTTCCGTAGCCATGGATAAAACCAATTTGCTACGTACTCAAAAAAATTTTGAGCTGTCACCTACCCTTTTTGTGTTCCGTTGATCAACCAAGTTTTCGGCACATCTTCAGAAACATCATGAGGTATACATCGGTATGGATAAATGATCATAGGTGAACCATGTCACCCGCCGCATTTACCATGAATGAAGTCGTGATATTTCCCTCACTATTCGTATTTTCAACTTCATAAACTGTATTTGTACCTTTTCTCGTGAATACAGGCTCAGCTTCAGGACATAATTGTGAAGCACTCTCGTCTGCATTGAAAATATGACTAGGAAGAATTTCAATAAATTTTTTTGCCAAGAGATGAGTTTCGACTTCTGGAAACTAGCTTCGGAGAGATTTTCCAGTAACAGAGGCTCGAACACTTGTCAAATTTTGCACTACTCAGTTAGAAATATCAGGATGTCGATGCCAAAATGCATAAAAACCAATGTTTTCCTAGTTAGTTGTCAGTAAATGGTGTTTTCCAGTTCAACCCGTTAACTAACTTGCGCACACTATCAAGTAATTGATTTTGAGTAACCGAGAATCCACGCTCACCGAGATAAAAAAATTCATTGAACGATTTGATCTTCTTCGTCTTCAGTTAAATATGACTGATCCCTTTTTTAGCATCAATTGGCACTTTATTCTCAACCCTGGGAAGAAGAGTTGTTTTGGATATTCCATATTTTCTACTAGCAGCACCTAATGATATACCTATTCGAACTTCATCCAGAGCTGTATGAATTTCATTAGTACTAGGAATTTGAATAGCGTGCTATGCACGCGCCTTAACTTGGACCAATGATGAATCGTAGCCCGTTTTTTGCAAGTTTCGATCCATGACTAACTTCAAGACTTTAATGTATTTTCATTTAGAGGATTATAAAACTTCTTATTCGCATCGTATATTCTATAAAATAAGTAAATAATTAATATATAAATTGAATGACATGTAGTTTTTAATAGTGAGTTTCAATAACTATTTAATATATATAAATATAAAAAGCGTTTAATATTTTCGGATAATTTATTATTCCACAAATAAAATAAAAAAAAACGATTTTTAGGCTCTACTAGAATTAAGTAATTTCCAAATAAATCATCTGAAACAGAGATTAATTTCTACCCTCTAAATTAAAGTTCATGTATTTATTAAGACAAACGTACTTACTGCATTAAATATTCAATAACAAATAAATTTTTCGACCTCACTCGATCGATACACTGAATAAAATAAACTGCATGTGTCATGCAACAAAAGCAACATGGTTGGCTGTTCCGGTACTGGGTACGGTTTATTTGGAGGGGACGAATAGAGGAACGGTGGAATTTGAAATGAAAGGAAATTTCGCTTATATTATAAGTAAATCATTCTGATTTTAAAATACTTCTATAAACTTATGAGAAAAAAAAACCGAGAAGTTTTTATTATACACTTTCTACAAGCTTCAGATCATAAAACCATGGGGTGTAAAGGTTGGTCGGTCAAAAAAGGCCTAGTTTCCAGAATTTTTTTTCAGCATATTGTCATTATAGATTTATTTCACAAATGAGTATACTATTATACAACCTTTGAACAATATTGGAAAGAAATTTGGCCCAAAAATATAAGGAAATAACGAGTTTATCGCAGTTTACCACTGGTGCCTCAGTACTGGATTATTGGAAATCAAAAAACCAAATTGTTTTGATTGGTTAATTAGTTTTTCCTTCAACTGACTCCGAATTATCTTTATTTCATCAATTTTCGGAGCTTTTGCATCATTTTGAAGTTGAAATGTCAATTTATTGACAGTGAAATCGACTTATTTTTCATTGTGAAATTGATACTAATTGAAAAATAAAAAAAAATAGCGAGCTCAGTTGGAAGAGAAACTAATTGACTAATCAAAAAAATTTTTTTTTTCGATTTCCGATAATCCAATGCTAAGGAATTGCATTCACCGCAAAAAAAAAATTTTTTCGAAGCACCGGCGGAGAACTGTAATAAATCCGTTATTTCTTCATATTTTTGACCCAAAATTTCCTCAAATATTCTTCGAAGGTTATATTATAATATACTAATTTGCGGAATAAATCTACAATGAAAATATGCTATGAAAAAATTCTTGAAAATAGGTCCTTTTTTCAACTGACCAACTTTACCCCCCCCGTCGGAAATCTGGCTAAGCCGTAGATCTGAGACTACTGCTATATTTAACAATTTTTATTTTATATTTTTTTTTGTTCTATTCGATTCGCAATTATACATGTTATATGTATAAAAGATTGAGGAATCAAATAAATGAAAATTGTAGAAATTTCATCGCGTGCGAGATTTAATATAAATTATTGAGTGTCAAATTGTTTCTATACTGGGTCTCGTTCCAGTACTGAGTCCTTCATCTTATTTCAGACACACCATACCTAGAGTAGGGATCAGAAAACATAGTTTTAAGCTCGCTTCAATTTGCTCCCGTCAGTATCAAGAGTAATCGCATTTCATGGTGAGTATCAGAACATATAAATGTGTATGCATATGATAATATTTTCATCTATCGTGATTACCCTCATCACTTTGAGAGCTGGTGACTGATTTCAACTGCTTCTAACGAGTATTAGAATGTCAGAAAAGTAAGGTGATCATTACTGCCTAATTGCATTCTGATACCCATGGAAAACAGTGAACGTGAGTCACCGTATCCCAAAGCTATAATCATAGACATGCTAGATAGAAATGTTATCAGGGACTGTGTAATTCTTCTGTTCTGACGAATCGAAGACCAGAAGTGTTTGTACTAGTACAAACATCGTGGTCGCATCACTATACCTTCGTTTTTTTTTTTCTTGAAGTAATAAACTGACTTGTACGGAGAATTTTAGTCGATCGGCAGAGTATCTATTCATGCATAGATAAATCACATGTCAGCCACTATTACACAACATTCCCCAAAATATCAGTAAGGACAAAGGAGCTGTGCTACCGCCCTTCACCCCCTCCTCAGTTGATGCCAATATACACATGCGCTCAAAACCATAAAGCTCGTATTATTTTTTTCCAGTTTGTTTCATCAATTTCGAAGTATAGGGGAACTTCGATTTGGATCTTGAAGAAAAATGTCGTTTCAGCTGGAACATTTTTAACGTGAAAAAGAAGGCTGTGATAAAAAAATTCAAGTAGAAGGTAATTTGCCCCCAGGACGGTTGGTATTTTCAAGACAATCAAAATACATGTAAATTTCATGATCTTGTTCCCATAAAAGTAGAAACAGTTTCATTCGCATTATCTAAACCTGAGTAATATTCCTTGTCAGTATGTGAAACAATGAAATTCATTTGGAATCAAGATCTCAATTTCATGAATCTGCGGTTGAAGTCAAATGATGGGGATGATAAAATAGATTTTTCATTCATAACCGAAGACTTTCAATATCCACAGTAATTAGCTAGATAGAATGGATGCTTCCTTTGATCCTAATCACTTACAGTTTTGAAAAGTCGCCTATCTCATCGTCGGTTCATGTAATCGACTCCTGAAAGTTCTGGACCTGATTGTATGCATGCTTTTAACTTGCTGAAATTTTGAGCCAAAATTTGATATAAAAAAAATGAAATGCACATGGTTTTGAAATATGAGCAGAAGTTGATGTTGGATTTTGCTAGACTCTTAATGAATGATTAGAGTTAATTGGAAGTAAGTTTATTTCACATTTTCATTTTTCTAGCTGTACACAAACCTAATTAGACTGTCATAAATCGATTCGATAACTCTATAAACAGACATTTTGCTGACGCCAGAAAAATAATCCTGCTATTCAATAAAATCACAAGAACGTTCTGAAATGTTGCATTAGACTGTTCCATAGAAGAAAAAAATTGCCAAAAATGACCTCATTTCAACCAAGTTGTACCATCCGCGTCCCCTCAATTTCTTCCACAGAGAAAGTTGATAATAAAAAGTATGAAAAAAATTTCTCAGTACTAAGAACAAAGCATGAAAAAAACGAAGGAACTTGTTGGAAGGAAACGAAGAGAATGAGTTGAATCCTCCGACCTTTTGCGCCAGTTTCGACCCTCTCATTTTTTTCAAACTACCCTCGTTTAACTCAACGTGTACGCACTTATCTTTTGGCGGAAAGAAAAAAAGAAAGGCGAGTGTGGGAGTTATACGTGCGCCCTCCAGGCCTTCTCTAATTGATGCCACCCCAAAGCTTCACTTGCGCGCGCGCTCGCAGAGGAGTTTAAAGACTCGTATTTTTTTTTTATTCTCCCCCTTTCCCCTTTGTTTTTTGTCTACGGACACTTTTTCCGGAGTCACGCCAAGGGACAACTTCGGCGATCTTAGCGGATAGGCAAATGAGACGACACAGGCGGGTCGCACGTGCCACGCGCATTAAGGGGCCAAACACCGCGAGTGAGGGAGATAGCAAGTTTCGAGATTGCGTGACTCGCAGGTTGATGGTGAGGAAACGGAACAAAAAAGAAAGAAAGCAATTTTATACAGGAATGGTGACGATTTTTATCTTTTTCACTGTGTGTATACGATTGGTTTAATTTTGCTTCTTGCTCATTCTACTTTGAGTTGGACCATAATAACAAAACATGTATATTGTACATGTGATCATGTACGTATGGATGTCGAAAATTCTCCATGATTAAATTAAGGAATTAGATGTGGCAGAAGATGGAGAATGTAAATGCAGCCCGTATCTCTATCTTTTATGTACGTCAATCCAATGACGAGAGGACTGTCTATATCGTCGTAAAATTTTACGAGCCGTTCTTTCTTTCATCTATTCCTCTGTGAGAATATTCATTCTTTGTACTATTCGGCATTTACTGCAGAGTGGAGGGTAGATCAAGAGAGGGAGAGGGAGCGAGTGAATTCCGTTTCTAGGCTTTAACAAAATGTGTCATCAGCTTCAGAGACATGAGGGTATTATGCATTGCTATATCTTCTTCCGGCCCTCATTCATTGCCTATTGTTTTTCTGCACAATTTAGCTAAGGATGTATGATAAATGGATAGAGGAGGGTATTCGATACACGGAAAGAAACGGGGCCCAAATTCCAATAATAACTACAAACAATTAGGAATAAATACTTTTAGAATTGAAAAATTATAAGCGGTACAAAACATTAGTATCATTAATAAAAATTTCCTTTTTTAAATTTTTTTTCACTAATCAGATCATAA